>OVAN01004960.1:0-24569 GCA_900406275.1 Anastatica hierochuntica | reverse complement strand
ATAGGCAAGGGGAGAGAAACCTAATCTCTAACCTAAAGATCAGGTTTTCATTTTCTGTTCAGGAAACTGTTCAAGAAGACTTCTCCACTACAATGAACGGAGGTATTCCGCTAATCCTCCTTGAGATTCTATCATGTGATTGATCTAGATGCTTATCGATCTTGGGGTTCATGTAAATTATGCTTACATATCTACAATACAAAATAGATTTTATTGGATTTGTTTGTTTTGTCTTTTGATTGATTGATATGAATTCTCTAATCATCTGAAATTTGTGTGATGAAATCTCCTCTTTTAATTTTTTGATAATAAACTAAAAATAAGAGAGAGACTCTAATAACAGTGATACAAACCAAGGGACTTCAATAACAGAGATCGACTGCTAAACATACAATACAAAAAGTTGATTGGAACTTGCCATATGCTTCCAATAAATTTGGGCTTTAAACATACGATGCAAAAAGTAAAGAAGAAAACTAAATTTTACTTTTATACAACACTACATGAATATTCATGCTCTGTGCGGACATTTTTTTAATTTACAATTGGTATCTTTGTATAATATTCTATTTAGATATATCATTGAACAATGGTTTTATAAATCATTTTTAAAAAATATTTTGATAGTGTTTTTTTGTACGTGATAGTTATCTATATTCCACTAAATTATTTTTTCTATTAACTTGTTCGAATTTTAAACGTGAAATTGTTATCTAAGCAAAAATTTATACTTGATGTAAGAAACCAATCAAAATTTGAGCTTTTGTGAGCTACATATTATAAAAAAGAAAAAGAAAGAGGAGAGTATATTTTTATCTCTATAAATATGACTTTGGGGGGAGAGAATATTGGTGGTTGTATTTTTGAAGATTTTAAAATTTTTTTGAATTTGTTGTTATTGGTTAGTGAATTATAACATTCTTGATAAAATCTACTATTATTGGTTTGATGATTTTAAATGCTTATTCAAAAACCATTGTTATTCAAAAAGTTTAGTTTTCATTGATATTATTATTCAATTAAAATTTAGTGTTATTAGAACATGAATTCTCAGCAAATTAACTCATTAAACACAACTTTCAAAATATTTCCTACACACCTTAGATTCTCAAAATTCTTATAACTAAAAGATTTAAGTTGATTTTCCTAATACAAAAAACTCTCTGCAAATTTAACAAAAATTCTTTAGAGATTTTATAAAGCTTTCAATTTTTAGAATCAATCAACTTTATGAAATGCAACTCCCACTAACCCTCCCTCCCTAATTTTCGAGAAGAAGTAGAAACATAACATCTTGAAAACAATCAAAGCTGGAAGTTACATTGAGGAGCCTCAATAAACTAAAAATTTTAAATTTCAAATTTTATTTCTCATTAAGAAAGGAAGATGAAGAGGCTAAAAAATTTAAGTGATTTTTTATAGAGTGCAACATGTCTCTCTGTCCACTGCTGATATGACGAGCTGTGGGAGAGAGATGACCAACTATTATATATTAGATTTATGCACCTAATTTGTAATGCACGGCCCTTTAAAGGCCCGAAACCCTAAGCCCAACCTAAAGCTAAACCCAAATCCGACCCCTTAACCCGAAGACCCGACCCGACTAATGCCCTAAATCCTACCCCAATTAACTCTCTCTCTCTCGCCATCCATCGTAAACACACACAAAAAAAGAAAAGAAAGAAGATGATGAGTCGAGAGATGGAGTCAGCAAAGCCAAGGGAGGAGAGGAGAGAGAGAGGGCTTACCGGCGCCATAGAAGGAGAGAAGGAGATGGTGATGGTGGTCGGTGGGTTCAAAGGAGACGAGGGAGGCATTGGCGTGGTGGTGAAGCAACGCATGAGGGAGATGGAGGTGATCCGAGAGGCGGAGAGCCGTGGAGAGGTGGAAACGGCGGAGGAGGAGGTCATAAGAGGGAAGGCGGCGTCGGAGAGGGAAGAAGTGGCGGTGATCGTGGGGGAGAAGCCGCGATCCAAGGGGTTCGAGGCGAGAAGTGGCGTGATTGGGGTTTTTGGTGGTGTCGTCGCGGCGACTGGAGTCTCCGGCGGTGAGGTGGAGTCCTCGGAGGTGGTGCCAGGAGATGGTGGGGGCGTGAACGGAGCCGAGGAGGCTGGTGGTGGCTCGGGTGTGACGAAAACCCTAGGTGGGGGAGATGGCTTGCGACTCAAGTCAGCTAATGGTGGAGAAGCTAGGGTTTCTGGTTTCTTGGAAAGGAAGGAAACCGAGAAAACCGAACCGGGTACTGGTTCTGAGAATACGGGAATAGAAAACCGAACCGAAAGGAAACCGGAGCCATGGATCAAACCGGAGGAGTGAACCAAACCGAGGCGATAACCAGATCTGAGAACCAAACAGAAGATGGAGTTGCAATATTCTGCGGAGCTACCATGCATCAATGTTGGGAAGTCGAAGCGGAAGGTTCCCGAAAGCGGTCCAGAGAAGAACCGGTAGAAGCAGATGGGTCACTCAAAGCCGCAAAGAAGGCGCTTGCTTCAAGTGCGGTGAATCCGAGCACATGGCGAGAGAGTGTCCGCCAGGCAGATCTTCGGGAACCGGTGCTGGTGAAGGAGACCAGAACCCGGAAGACGCAGTTCAGGAGTCTTCCACTTCGGTAAGCTCCTAGCTATTGGAACTTTCCTGAAATGGCATGTTTCCATTTTTAGGAAGTTTTCACTTTTGGAAAGCTTCCTTTTTAGGAAAGTTTCCATTTAGGGCATGTTTCCCTTTTTAGTAACTTTCATTTTTAGGAAGTTT
This sequence comes from Anastatica hierochuntica, assembly GCA_900406275.1. Classification (NCBI taxonomy): domain Eukaryota; kingdom Viridiplantae; phylum Streptophyta; class Magnoliopsida; order Brassicales; family Brassicaceae; genus Anastatica; species Anastatica hierochuntica. The sequence goes on along the minus strand of OVAN01004960.1, from coordinate 21,815 downwards.
CCTTCTAGGGTAGCTACTATTTATAACATGTTTCTATAAATAGTAAGTTTCTTTTTTAGGTAGGATTTCCGGTTTAGAGGACTAACTGGTTTTTCTTTCAGGGTTCATCCTCTTCCAAGGGAGGAGCTGCTTGGGGTAATCAAGGGGGAGGCTTTGGTTCATGTGAGAAGGAGGTTGGCGAAGGGTCAAGCCGAGGAAATCAGGACGCTACTGAGGATTCTGCAGAAGTCCCAGCGATGTGAGTAGAAGTCGTCAACCACGGCAGCTATCAGACGATTAGGCCAAGGTGAGGAGTTCCCGCCTTCGTTCTCATTCGTTAGTCGATTAATTTCTCTAGTCTAGGTTTAATTATTCAGCCAGTGTCGAGCTATAAGTCTCGGCACAAATAGTAACATGTATTATGTATTCTAAGTCATAATGACATATATGCCTAAGTGCAATTCTGTGAAATGAGTCACTAAGCCGAGCCTAGGATAGAGAGTCTGTGTTAAACTAAGTCCTAAAATGGATAGGGATAATTGACATTGCTTGATAATTTCACAAAAGAAAGTTTAGGTCTAGTAGAACCGGTGATTTGCGTGTCTAGCTGGATAGACCCTATAGTAGGCGCGAAGCCTATTGTAGGCAGTGTTTTCTAACGCGGGTCGGTTGGCCTCTTCCATGTGACGTTAATGGGTAAGACTCCGATCGCAAGGAGGATTATCAAGGGGTACGTACGCCGAAATGTGGAGGCATACCCCGATCGAGTGCGTGCGCCGAAATGTGGAGGCACACTCGGCCGTGTCGACGTCAGTAGAGCGGTGACGGAGCCGTGAAGACACTGACATCATCGAACGGTTTCGGCATCAGTTGAGCTATGTAAGTAAAAGGACTGATGTTAGTTGAGCTTGAAGTTGCGGACTCACCTGGGGTAGGATTCAGGCGAGGGAGGCACGTAACTTGTGGAAAGTGAGAGACCGAAGTCCAAAGGATCCTCGTGTGCTAGGTGTCTAGGAAAAATTTGTTTTTTTAAAAGAAGTGTCTAAGAGTCTGAATCTGATCTAAAAAGGTTTTCGTTTGGTAGTTGCTTGAACGACACGTTAGGTGTCTCTCTTTGCTTACTGTGGGGTGGGGTTAGGCCTAGTCTTGCGGGGTTAGTCGGGTAGCGGGTGAGGCGGAGTCGGGTCCGTCCTCACTGAGTGGCTTGTTTGAAAAGTCACTCACCCCTCTCTTTTCTCCCTTTTTCTTTTGGTGTTCTGCAGATAAAAATTAGAAGCGAATTTATTGACCGGTTGGTGAAGTTTGCTCCGGTTTTGGCGATACCATTTGGAGCAACCCGGTTCCCTCGGATCGGGGTCGTTACATAATCATCGGAATGCATTAGAGTTGTGTCAGCTAGAGTTGCTGACTGGTGACATCGCATAAGTTCCTTATTTAAACATGAAGAAAAAGAAATATTACATGAAAAATGAGAAGTTATGTGGGATATGTTATAAAAGAAACCCGATTTAAAGAAGTTAGGATTTTCGTCCTTGAAAAGTTTAAATAGGATTATATGATGACAAAAAATGACACGCGTTAAGGATTCTATTGTAAGATGCATATGGATGTGTGTGACGCCGTCCCATCAGACAAAAACTTGTTGGTGGTTTTGTTGAAGATTCACACTCGTCGAAAAAGATAATGAGTGATAGTTTTTCTTTCACTGCAATTCTGAAAAAGAGTGACAAATGTCATATAGCAATTGTAGGTTGCGGTATTTTCTAATGAATGAAGTATGAATTGGGTCCCAGGATGTATAGAAATTGAACACCGTTAACAAATTTTTGTGTCTATTTATTTTTCTCACTCGATTATTTTACTTTCTCATCATGCTCGAACATATAGATATTACCTTAAATATGATTTTCAATTCATTAAAATCAAAGAACCAATAATATACCCTAAATTAAACATTAAATACGAAATACTAAATCCAAACCTAAAAAATATAATTTCTACATCCTTAAAAATCACTTTTAGTTTTTGTGTTATGTTAAAAAAAATTATATTAAATGGTACAATTATCTCTTTCGAATAGTGTGTAGTAGATTTGTCCACAAAATATTTTTTTTGGTGATATTTGATGGAATTACTCATTATAAAATGTTCTCACGAAGTTTTTTATGTTTCATAATGGCTTTTAAAACCCCCAAAATGATAGTTTTTTCTTTACGTAGGCAAAAAGAATTCCTTACTCTAAATTTAGAATGTATGTAAAGATTCAAAATTATCCATCGAGAAAATAANAAAAAAAAAAAAAAAAAAACCAAAATGATAGAAAAAAAGAAAATTCGACCACAGTGGGAGTCGAACCCACGACCTTCTGATCCGAAGTCAGACGCGCTAATCCACTGCGCTATGCGGTCAAGATATTCTTTTTTATCATAATAAATTTATAAAGCATTAATATGTTTCTCGCAAGAGATTGGATACTTGATACTTTTAAAAAGCGCATTTTAAATCAATTTGGGCTTTTTCGGTAAGCCCAATAATAGTGGCGATTTCGTAAATGTCTAACTGAGTCGTTCTTAAGCAAAATTTTCTGATTTACCACACACCAAGAAGAGCTAAACGTCCTTTCTTCGATCTCCGATTTGCAGATTTAAGCGATAACACGAGATCCGAAGATCTCACACACACAGCTTTCCTCTGCTTAAATCTGTAAACATGGTGAGTTCTGAAATCTTTCCTCATCTGATTTTTGTTTTCAGATCTCATGTGCATCTCTCTACGATTCGATCTCTATTCCCTGCACTTCTTTTCTGGTTTAAGCGTTACTTGAATAAGATCGTAGAATCGCAGATCGCTTTTTTCTAAATCAGATTCGAAATTCTTTTTTTCTGTTGCTGCTGATGGGATGAAACCCGAGCGTAGTCTCTCGACATTGGGTTCGTGGGATTGAATAAGGATCATATCCATTGCATTTTTAGAAGATCTGGTCATTTTGAGTTTGGCTGCATAAGTTTTTCGCCTTCTGTTTTCGGGTTTTAGGCATTTCGTATATATTTTTGTTTGCTTGAAGCTGCGTGTTGATTTTAGTAGATGGATTTTGGTAAATCTGTAGTTTTCGAGTGTTTTGATTTTGTGAATGTGTAGTAGAATGAATTTTTTTTTTGAGTTTATGATCTCATTTCTTTAGTTTACTAATTACTACTGACTACTGGTTCTGTGTTTTTTTTTGTTGAAACAGCCTCTCAGACTCGAAATCAAGGTAATGGTTTAATATTTATGTTGGAGTTTAGGGATTTCTTTAGATGTATTCACTCTGGTTTTTGTTACTAATTTGTTTGAGCTTTTTTTTTGGATCAGAGGAAATTAGCTCAAAGGTCTGAGAGAGTGAAATCTGTGGATCTGCATCCCACAGAACCATGGTACCTTTATTGCATCTTAGCTTCAAAATTTTTAATCTCTTATCGCTGTAGTACTTGAAAGACGATTCTTCCACCACTTAGCTATCCTATTTTTTGTGTCGTTGCATCCTCTTTCTCTGTTTTTGTTGTCTTTTACCTTTATTTCTGCTACTCATGAGTCATGACTGGAATGTGTAATAAACATTATTTTGCAGGATTCTAGCAAGTTTGTATTCTGGAACCTTGTGCATTTGGAACTACCAGACACAGGTGGGTGAATAATTTGATTTTCTTCATCTTTTTCCTTATGCTCGTATTTTATGATGAACAATTTGTGGATGTTATGAACAAAAATGCATCTGAAAAATTATTTTCTCCGTATTCTATGAGGTTTTGCATTATTTCGTAGACTTCTAGGCTGAATTTTATCATTCATGGAAGTTATCCTAATCTGAATCTTGCTTCCATAAATCTCAGGCAATGGCAAAATCCTTCGAGGTGACCGAATTACCAGGTATACAGCCTTCGTCCTTTTGCTCCTTTAGTTATAGTGTCTTGGTTTTGATTTTTATCTTGTTGTATCTACTATATAGTCTTATTTAGTTGGTCACTTATTTTGATTTATTTTGTTATGACGTTGCAGTTCGGTCAGCCAAGTTTATACCAAGAAAACAATGGGTTGTGGCAGGAGCGGATGATATGTATATCCGTGTATACAATTATAATACCATGGACAAGGTTAAAGTGTTTGAGGCTCATTCGGACTACATTAGATGTGTGGCTGTTCATCCAACCCTGCCATATGTGTTGTCATCTTCTGATGATATGCTCATAAAGCTTTGGGACTGGGAAAAGGGTTGGGCTTGCACTCAGATATTCGAGGGACACTCACACTATGTGATGCAAGTCACATTTAATCCAAAAGACACCAACACTTTTGCCAGTGCATCACTTGATCGTACTATAAAGGTGCTGAAATGGTCTAAGTTTGTAACTTGTTTAAGGCTTAGTCTTCAATCTGGAAGCGTCTAGCTCATTCTACGTTACATGCTTCTTCATTTTCAGATTTGGAATCTTGGTTCTCCAGACCCGAATTTTACACTGGATGCCCATCAGAAAGGAGTAAACTGTGTAGATTATTTCACCGGTGGTGATAAACCCTACTTAATTACCGGCTCTGATGATCACACTGCTAAGGTCTGCGTCCTATTCACTACGCTGTTAGTTGATACATTTTCACTGGACATTATGTGCTTTCAGGTTGTTTCATACTTAAATTTTGGGTATCAGGTTTGGGATTATCAAACAAAAAGTTGCGTCCAGACCCTGGAAGGACACACACACAATGTATCTGCAGTATGTTTCCATCCAGAGCTTCCAATTATAATCACAGGTTCTGAAGATGGCACGGTTCGCATTTGGCATGCAACTACATATAGGTATTTTAGTATGAGCGTTTTTTTTTTGTTGGAGTTATTAGTCTGGCTTTGTCGGAGTTATTAGTCTGGCTAGACCATTTTCTTTTTGGCTTCATTCTTAGCACTTTTTACCACCACCGATTCTTGTAATTTCCTTCCGCTTGTAATCCCAATTTCCTAACGCCTAATTTTTCTTGTAGGCTAGAGAACACATTAAACTATGGTCTCGAGAGAGTTTGGGCAATTGGTTATATTAAAAGTTCACGCCGGTGAGTTTTTGGATTTTTGCTCCTTACTAGTATTAATAATGCGATGCTTGTCAGAGCTGTTATTAAGCTTATTCACCCTTCCACATCACAGGGTTGTGATTGGATATGATGAAGGAACCATCATGGTTAAACTTGGACGGGAAATTCCTGTCGCTAGCATGGATAATACCGGAAAAATCATATGGGCGAAGCATAATGAAATTCAAACTGCGAATGTTAAAAGTATTGGTGCAGATTACGAGGTATGGGCCTGAGTTGAAACTCTTATACTGCTTTAGTAATAGGATGACCCATTTGTTTATTTTTTTGCCTGATGGTGTTAATATTTTTTTCTGTACCTTAGGTTATTGATGGAGAGAGGTTGCCCTTGGCTGTTAAAGAGTTGGGGACCTGCGATCTTTATCCACAAGTAAGTGTTACTGTACAACATTTGATCCAATGGTTTTGTGATGTTTTGGCTTTTTACATAGTTTATATAGTTTATTTGGGAAAAATATTTTCTGCGTAATTGGCACATGCCTCAGAGTTGTGTATGTTACTAAACCGTGTCTCTGTTTACATGTCTGTTCTCGGCTTATGTGTCTTGTTTTTGGGTACTCTTGACTCTCAGAGCTTGAAGCACAATCCCAATGGGAGGTTTGTTGTAGTCTGTGGTGATGGTGAGTATATAATCTACACGGCTTTGGCCTGGAGAAATAGGTCATTTGGTTCTGGACTGGAATTTGTTTGGTCGTCTGAGGGGGAGTGTGCAGTCAGAGAAAGCTCATCAAAGATTAAGACATTTAGCAAAAATTTCCAGGTTCGGTATTCTCCTTCGGCCTGTTCTAAGATGTTTTCTAGAGCATGTTTCTATGGTTGTTAGAAGTATTGTTAATACTTGACATGGAGGTAGCTATTTTCGGATCTGGCTCATTCACAAGATGTTTTCAGGAAAAGAGGAGTATCCGCCCTACTTTCTCAGCTGAGAAGATCTTTGGAGGAACCTTGTTAGCTATGTGTTCAAATGATTTCATCTGCTTTTATGATTGGGCTGAATGTAGGCTGATTCAACGTATTGACGTCACTGTCAAGGTATCCCAGTTAACCTCGCTCAGGACTTTGTGAGAAATTTTCATCAAAAGATATTTTGCAATTCTGGAAGCTAATATCATAATCTTCAGTTGGCGGTTTTCCTAGTTTTTCTCCCCAGTTCTTAATTTTGCCTTATACATTTGCAGAATCTCTATTGGGCTGACAGTGGTGATTTAGTAGCTATTGCTAGTGATACGTCATTTTACATCTTGAAGTACAATGTGAGGATTTTTTCCAACAAACACTCTTAAGCTGTGAATGTCAATTCAAAAATATTGGATTGTCCAAGTGCTTACTATGGTGTTCCTGTTTTACAGCGGGACTTGGTTTCTTCACATTTTGATAGTGGAAGACCTACAGATGAAGAAGGTGTTGAGGATGCTTTTGAGGTTCTTCATGAGAATGATGAACGTGTTAGGACAGGTATATGGGTTGGTGACTGTTTCATTTACAACAACTCTTCCTGGAAGCTTAACTACTGTGTTGGAGGCGAGGTATTGGGCAGATCTCTTGGTTATAGTAATTTGACTGTCGTTATGCAATATGAACTAGATTTTGATAATAGTTGCTAAATCTTATCCCTAGGTTACCACAATGTATCATTTGGACCGCCCAATGTATTTGTTGGGCTATCTTGCAAGTCAAAGCCGTGTATTCTTGGTAGACAAAGAATTCAAGTAAGTGCTTAAATTTGTGTTTATTTCAGATTGTAGTAGAAGTTACTGATATCTGTTCCCCTGTTTATTTTGCGATGCAGTGTCATAGGATACACCTTGCTGCTAAGCCTGATTGAGTACAAGACTCTTGTGATGCGAGGTGATCTAGACAAAGCCAGTGCAATCTTACCTACAATTCCTAAGGAACAGCATAACAGGTATTTTATCAATTAGTTAAATCTAAACTTCTCTGTGTACATCTGTTCATTCTGTATCACATTTTATCTCTTGCTATGATGTCTTAAGTAGTGTTAAGAGTCTAATTATTCACATTCTTAATTTCACTAAGAGATATGTCGTGTCTAGGTATATTAACTGAACACCTACCAATGGGTGTCTCGTGGATCTTTTTCTCTAATTATTTTGGAAAAATTTACACTTGTTAGTGTTGCTCATTTCTTGGAGTCACGGGGGATGATTGAAGATGCTCTTGAAATTGCGACAGATCCTGACTACAGATTTGAGTTGGCTATACAACTGGGTAGACTTGAAATTGCAAAGGTGATAGATATAATGTTTGATAATTGACATGCTTTTTTACTTCTTTATTGTGGCAATATGTTAACCCATTTTTTATTTTATGCTTGTAGGAAATCGCTGTAGAAGTACAGAGCGAGTCTAAGTGGAAGCAATTAGGAGAGTTAGCCATGTCCTCAGGGAAGGTATGGTTTTCTCTTTGCATTTCTTCCTATTACTTGGTATGATAATTGGAAAAAAAAAAGAGTCTGTTCCCGTAAATAATGTAACATTTAGTTTATGATTATGAGGTTTTATTCAGAAACGTGAGAGCAGAGAGCAATTTGATCTTAAAATAGCAGACATCTCTGTTTCTTATCTCCCGTTTCTTCTTTGATGTGCGGATTATCAACTAACTCTCTGTGTTTGTATGTCATCATGACAGTTACAAATGGCAGAGGAATGCATGAAGTATGCAATGGATTTGAGTGGTTTGTTACTGCTTTATTCTTCTCTGGGAGATGCTGAAGGTGTGTCAAAACTTGCAACACTTGCTAAAGAACAGGGGAAGAATAATGTCGCCTTTCTTTGCCTATTCACGCTGGGAAAATTGGAAGATTGTTTGGAGTTATTGGTGGAGAGGTAATTCATTAGTATTCACTTGGTAGTTTCTAAAATTTTCATACACATTTTTGTTATCTGTGTGACAATACTCTATTGCTACAGCAACCGGATACCAGAAGCTGCTCTGATGGCAAGGTCATATCTTCCAAGCAAAGTTTCTGAGATAGTAGCTCTTTGGAGGAAAGATCTCAGCAAGGTTATTTTTATCCTCTTTCTATTGTTATTTTGGTCGAAGAGAAAACACACTATGGTATTAAGTCGCGTTTCACATGTCTACAGGTTAATTCAAAGGCAGCGGAGTCTCTGGCTGATCCTGAGGAGTATCCAAATCTTTTTGAAGATTGGCAAGTTGCTCTTTCTGTCGAAGCAAAAGCTGCAGAGACAAGGTAACCCTTGCATGTCTTTTTGTGTCCTTTACTTTCCTCTTTCATGGTCTTCGGATCAAGCAGCATATCATTTGTTCCTACTGCATCCTTGCCGTGATAGTTTCTCCTGGGTACACAATGAGATGCTTAGACCTTTCATACATAAAACTATTCTCCCATTTACAGGGGAGTTTATACGGCTGCAGAAAATTATCCTAGCCATGCTGATAAATCTTCCATGACGCTCGTGGAAGCCTTTAGAAACTTGCAAGTTGAGGAAGAGGAGGAATCACTTGAAAATGGAGATATCGATCACGAGGTGACCTTTTCTTCTTTTCCAATCAAATAACTAATCCATCTAATTGTTAGCTATTTCTGCTTGATTTGGTACTCTTTTTTTTTCCTTCTCAGGCGGTAGTAGCAGAAGAAAATGGAGATGAAGAAGAGCCAGAAGAAGAAGGGAATGTTGATGGTGACTCTACGGATGGAGCTGTACTTGTAGACGGAAATGAGGCTGACGAAGAGTGGGGTACGAATAATGAAGGAAACCCATCAGCCTAATAGCAAGTCGGTCAAGGGCCATTGTTGAAATTTTTTTGACTCTGGTGATTAATTTTGATTCCCCAAAAATGCCGCCTTCTGACGTCTCTTTTGCTCTTCTTTGTGCGCGTGCGCGTGTGGTTTCAAAACCTTTGCATTAAATCGCAGCAACCTTAGGGAGCATAATACCAAGTTTTTTTCGTGGCATGACTTGGATTTTAAATTGAGATTACTTTCTGTCTTCATAATCTTTTGATAGGCCACAATATTTTTGTTAGTATGGATATAAGTGATCTGATTTTAACTTATGGATCTTTGGGTTTTTGTTTGCAGTGCTTGCACCAGGCCAGTAAAGGTTGCAGTTTCCAACATCAACGGAGAGATGTGAGAGAACTTTCATTTTTATTTCTTTGTGAGGAGGAGGATTCATGAAGATCTGGAACCACATTTCTTCAAAGCATTTGAATCCATTTTGTAATAAAAGTTTGAAATTTTATTTTTGCTAAAAACTGAGTAGGACTGTGTGTGTTCTTTGCTGGAGAGAGTAGAGGGATTTAGAGGGTGATGAACAAGACTTAGTTCCGTTTGTGTCTTTGCACGATTATTTTAATTTTTATATATCATATGGTTTTGTTACAAATATTTGTTTCATTTGGTTGTGTTTTTCCCCTTTGCTTGTAATATGATGGGCCTATCAGAATAAAACATGAAATCAAGTTAGCATTTCCCAATGTCTCAAAAGACAGTAAGATCTGAAGGATATGATACATGGTATTACAAGGTTACATGTAACCATCAGAACAAGCACGGAAGAAGAAGCAGTTGGCTGGGAGTAATGTTTAAATCAAAAGTTAAGCTTCACATATTTTTCTGAAAATCCTAGGTTACAAGGGAATGGGAGATGATAATGTGGTTGAAAGTGATGTCATCCAAGTAGTGGGAGAAGACAAAGAGAGGTGTGTTAGGAATTTCACTATCCACAAAGGAGATTAGATTCTTATGATTGGCTGGGAAGAGAGATTTACCTGATTTGATTAAGGTAAGCAGTTACAACACTGAGAGATACTGGGCTGGAGTCTCACTTCCCATGAACATGAACATGCTTTGATCTAATCTCTAGATAAGGATCACTCACGAAACCGGGCAACTCAACCAGAACAATCCACCTTACTTACCTGCAAAAGACAAGACAAGTTTAGAGAGAATTGATGACTCAAAGGCAGAGAGCTGGAAATTGGGAGCTTCAACAAACCATATCAGATTCTCCATCTGCATAACCACGGATTGTCCTCCTACTCAGTTTCAACGTCCAACACACATATATATATGCACACTCTCTGGCAAAATTTATCAAGAATTCCAATCAAGGCTCAAAAACTCATCATCCTGCACACTCTCTGACATTACTATTTTTATAGGATTCTCAATCCTCTATGTACATACAGCAAGGTTCAGTTGAAACCTTGTGGCAATTACTCTGTCCCCACCACCCAAGATTTCATACTTGTCTTGGCAGTGCAGGCGAAGAATACATAGATGGGTTATGGGTAACTGCTTGGAGCTTGTGGATTCTTATTCCAGAGGATCAGTTGGATTTTGTCATACGACGTTGTAGGTGTTTGGACGTATGATCTAGTGTGGCTATGCTTCAGTCGCCACGTCTCATCTTGGAGCCGTTTATTACATTAGCAGAAGTGTTTTCACTCTAAATAGTGACCAAGAATACAACAAATGCAACATTACACAAGGGGTGTGAAAATCTTCTCTGGAGACACAGATGAGAGTCCTCATCAAACTTGCTGCCAACTTTGACAAATATTTGCTGATCACATGTAGAAAACTTAGATTTGGAAAGAGTGCCAAAGCACCATCGCATGGCTTCAGAGAAGAACTTTTATTGATAGAGAATAGAGAATTCACGAAATCATCCAATTCAATCCTCGCCACCAATATGTATCCCAAAACAAATAATCACCGCATTTATTATTGAGTACAATTTGCAAATATAAATGAAAAAAAGGCAATCCACTTCTTTCTTTGTGGTTTATTATTATCTCAAGATTTAGACGCCACTCTGATTCTTTCCCTCTTTTGATGAAATGATCTCTCAACTTGCAAAATATTTGCTCATGAGAAGCTTGATGGATCTACGATGAGACCAGGCAAGGCCATCGTGTGCCTTGAGCCGCCACCTAGGAGTAGATAACAACCACGGTTTTAAACGCAAGCCTTGTTTCTTTCTCCTTTTTTTTTGTATACTAAAATTTTGGCCCACTAGACTCAAGGATCCCATGCCATCCTCTTTGAAGAATCTTCTGACTACAGCTACGCGATCAACATCCTTACCAACTCTAGCCTTGCACGAGTCCTTGTATCTTATGTAGACAATTGCAAATAATTCCAGTCCCTCTTTGGTACTAGTATCTATAGCCACTTTGACAATCTTCAAGTCGGACCCAAGATGGTTCTCAAGGCTGTTCCTATTACTCGCCGCAACTGCAAGTTCCAAGAAGAGACGAATCCAGTCATCATGTTCTTCCAACTCTGATTTCTTCAGCTGCAAGAAAACATATAAATAATAATCACAGAGAAGAAAAAAAAAAAGCAAAGGGTTGGGTCTTAGTGTCTCACAACGTAACATCGCTTTGATTTCTTAAAAGGATTCTTGGGCGGCCACTTAGGAAGGGTATGGAACAAGTCTCTGTGATCACTGCTGCTTTTCTTGATTCCACCTATGTGGGTTTCGCCTGATAAAAGATTAAAATCAGCAAAGTGATATAGACTAGTTGTATACAAAAAAAAAAGAGAATTACCTAGAGGTCTAGCAATACAGCAATTCAGAACCAATTGGCCATAGTTTAGTTCATTAACTCTAGTCTGAAAAGTGTGAAGCAAGTGGGTAGCTGGATCAATAGCTACCAAAGTTATGTAGTAAGAGGAAGCAGCAGCACCCATGGACTTGTTGTATTTCTTAACGCTACTTAGCTGCAAGTTTTTCCCCTAAGAAAGAAAAGAAAAAAATCGATTGGCATAAAAATAGCATATAAAAAGAAAGAAGGGTTTGGGGTTAGAATACCTGGAGCAAATTGTAACGATGAAGACCCAACTTAGCATAAAGGAGGAGTAAGGGGGAACAAGTATCATCATTACAGATGTGTTCAATGAGTCCAGGAGCAAAGTCTGGTACTGGAAGACCACTCACATCGAACCCCTAAGATATTACCCAATTACTAATTACTAATTATAACCAACCAACCCCAAGAAGCATTGAAGAATAATATTACCTCTGATTTATTCACTTCTTCCATATAGCTCATCCTACGCCGATCAACCTCCTTCCTAGGATACCCCAACAAGAAATCAACCATCGTCGAGCAGCTGATGTTCTCTTTTCTTTTCTCTCTTGGTTTCTTTCCCTTTTTTCGACTTAGGGTTCTCCCCAAATACGAGATGATAGATATAAGGTGAATTTAATCAATATTCAAAATAATAATAATTAATTAACTAAATAACATCAATTTTTTATTATTTAAAAAAGTTAAGTATCTTTTTACATTTTTTCTACAATTTACCCCTTAAAAAAATTTTAAAAAAACAAAACTTGACAATGTTATAAACTTAAATAATCAAATTTTTTTGGTTATCTTTTATAATTACCCATACATATATTCCATCTCTGGGTCTCAATTGGCCCAATCAAAACAAAAAATCTCCTTTTCCCCAACAATTTAAAGATAAGTCCAATGTCCGTGTGTCCAAATCATGTTTTTCGATATATCACTGATGATTTCCCACACTTTGTGCGGGAAAAAATCTATAAAATATATTTATAAAATGTAAATTATGTTATGTGTTTTTTAATAATAAAACACATTTCTACTTACTAATGATAAAAATCAAATCTTTTGATATTTTGTTTAGATGATATAAATTATTTATTAGGATATTATCAGATTGATGAGTATAAAAATTAACTTAAATATGATAATAATTTTTGTCACTAATTTATTTTGTTTTCATTTTTTATTTTAGGTGATAGACCATTTGAGTATTTTGTTTTTAGGTTCATATAAGAAAAATATATTAGTCTATTGGTTGAGTCAATAAATTTTCTTTTTGAAAATACATAGACATTAATTACTTTTGTGAATAATCTAGAGTTTTTCGTTTTGATGACATTTGTTAATGCACAATTTTGAAATGAGAGTAAACATTATTGTATTTTGATGGTTAAGTTAATAATTTATAACTTTAAAAGATGAAACATTATTGTTGTTGGAATATTTTACAAGATTTTCTTTTTGATGAGAGTTTTTTGGTTAAAAGATATTAGAAAATTCTGACCAATGAAATTATAACAATTTAATGTTGGAGCTCTAAGAAGTTGACACATAAGCATAATCCACTTAAACTAATTCTCAATTAATATATAGGAGATTTTACGTGTCATCGAGTCACGAACCGCCGCTTGGTTTGTCGGACTCCCTGCCGGTCATCTTCTCCTACTAGTAAGCAAGAAGCAACATACTCACGATGGCAAAAAAACTCCGATTTAATCCACTTGTAACTATTCCTCTGTAACAACCTCGACACCAGAGAAATACTATATCATTCTATAGATATTAATAGCAGCGAGAAAGGTCAGTGAATCCGGAAAAATATAAAATTGATTTTATTTTCTTCATAATCATCATTGTACAAGAGAAAGGATTTTATATACATGTGACCTCATAAACAGATTATGTACAAGTTTGTTATCACTAACAATCGACTAACAAACTCTTTACTAACACACTTAACAACCTAGTGAATATAACCTCTAATACCTCTCTCTCTCAAGCTGAAAACTTCAAGAAGGAAGATAGAGACTTGAAAAATGATATTTGTCCAATAAAAGACTTAAACAATGTTGGTTATAAAATCATGGTAAAAACATCTGCTAGTTGATTATCAATAGTGACATGCAGTAGATTCAAGAAGCCAGCCTTGAATATATCCCTCGCTATGTGACAATAAAATTCAATGTGTTTAGTCATTTCGTGAAAGACTGAGTTAGAAGCAATATGAATAGCCGCAATATTATCACAATAGAGATTAGTTGGTCCTATTTTCTCTATCTTCAGGTCATGCAACAAGCTAGGTAACCCTTGCGAGTCTTTTTGTGTTATTTACTTTCCTCTTTCATGTTCTTCAGATCAAGCAACATATCATTTATTTTTACTGCATCCTTTCCATGATAATTTCTCCTGGGTACACAATGAGATGCTTAGACCTTTCATACATAAAACTATTCTCCCATTTACATGAGAGTTTATACGCTGCAGTAAATTATCCTAGCCATGCTGATAAATCTTCCATGACCCTCGTTGAAGCCTTTAGAAACTTGCAAGTTGAGGAAGAGGAGGAATCACTTGAAAATGGAGATATCGATCACGAGGTGACATTTTCTTCTTTTCCAATCAAGTAACTAATCCATCTAATTGTTAGCTATTCCTGCTTAATTTGGTAAGCAAACAGTTGCTTCGCAGGAGGTAATAGCGGAAGAAAATGGAGATGAAAAAAAGAATGATGAAGAAGAGCCAGAAGAAGAAGAAAGGAATGTTGATGGTGACTCTACGGATGGAGCTGTACTTGTAGACGGAAATGAGGCTGACGAAGAGTGAGGTACGAATAATGAAGGAAACCCATCAGCCTAATAGCAACTTAGTCAAGGCCATTGTTGAAATTTTTTTGACTTTGGTGATTAATTTTGATTCCCCAAAATGCCACCTTCACATCTCTTTGTTCTTCTATGTGTGCGTGTGTGTGTCTGATTTCAAAACCATTGCATTCAATTGCAACAACTTTAGGGAACACAATACCAAGTTTTTTCGCGTCATTACATAGATATTTAAACTGAGGGATTTTGATAGGTTACAATGTTTTTGTTAGTATGGATTTAAATACTCAGATTTTAACTTATGGATCTTTTGGTTTCTTTTGTTTTGTTTTTGTAGTGTTTGCACCATGCCAGTGAAGGTTACAGTTTCCAACAACAATGAAGAGATGTGAAACAAGTTTCATTTTGTTTTCTTTCTGAGGAGGATTCATGAGGTCTGGAAACACATCTTTTCAAGTACTTGAATCCATTTTGTAATAAAAGTTTGAAGTTTTATTTTGCAAAAATAGTAAAAAAATGAGTAGGACACTGTGTTCTTTGCTGGAGGGACTGGAGGGATTTAAAGGCTGATGAGCAAGACGTAGTTCTTTTTGTGTTTTTGCACACAAGGATATTATCATTATATATCATATGGATATAGTTTTGTTTAGAATATATCTACTTGTATTGTTTCATTTTATTGTGTTGCTTGTAATATGATTGGCTTTTATTATTTTTACTATTTCCTGGTAAAATTGATTTGGTTTTTTATGTGGGAATTCTCGTAATTAATTAACAATGGAAATTGATGTAATTAGACAATTTCATTAATGGTAATAGTTGAAACAAATGAAAAATTTATGAGAATTAATAGGCCTGAACATTCAGCCCAACCGAACATGCCGAATAGAACCGAACCAAAATTGATGGTTCAGTTCAGGTTAGTTTCCGAACAGTTATCAGATATCCTAACTACCGATGATATATATACCCTAACCTAATTTCCCCCAAATCTATTTTGACATTTCTTTTTTCTTCTCCTCTTTCTCTTTTCACGAAACCGGCGAAACCCTACAAAATTCTCATATTCACTCTCTTAATTTATGTCTCCGTCACTTACAAACCCAAAACGAGCAATCTCTGTATCGGTCTCATCATTAATCTCTGTGATCTTGTTCTCTCTCGGCGAATGTATGAAATTCGAAAAAAACCTAATCTTCGGAATATGTCAAAGACATAATAAGTAAATGGTTAAATAAATAAGTCAAAAAATAATAATTAAAGGGTTGAATAAATGAGTGAGTATTATGAGTCTTCATTGTAATAATTGTGTGTAAGAATCAATAGTGTCATAATTATATTTAGGAAAATAACTAAGGAATATGCCTTGTAATATTTCTTAGGCTTTGTACTATAAATATCATGCTTAGTGAGAGTTGTAAACCGAGCTAAGTGAGTGCATTCTCTAAGAAGTCTTATTGAGTCTCTTGTAAACTTTTGAGTGTTTTATATAATAAAAGTTTCGCCTTATTTGTCTAAACACTTCTCCAATAATAATCATCTCTCATATTCCCTTATAACCTTCCTATAACATCCTTGATCCTATCAAACCTCATTTATGGTTGTACCCACATTATGATAATGCGTCTTTGACTTATTCCCCCTGTCTCCAAAAGAGAGGTGACTTCCACATTATTCATTGTCATATTCTATTTCTTCTTCTTCACTCTCTGAAACCACCTCTGATAGTAGGCTTTAAGGTTGGAAATGTACCTCATGATTTTGTATGCCTTCTTTCGACCATGTACACTGGATGATCAGGGTTAGATTGTGGCCATGCGTACTTATCACGAAATCCTGCAAGCAGTTTTCGTAACTCATAGACAAAATCTTGGGGATATACATCCCTGTTATTCAAGTGCGATGTGTGTGGACAAAATAGCCTGATGTCGATTTCTGATTCTTCCATGCCATTTAACATCACCATTCCATTTTTCCTGACATGAAAGTTATTTTCGTGGAAATAATCATTTTTATAACTTGTCTGGATGCACACTTTATATTTCTTCAAAATAGTGACTTCATCTCCTTGTTCGTCTTGTAGAGTAGTAATCTTGAAGGTGAGGAAAATTGATCTTTCTCCTTGTGCACGAATATTCTCTTGCCACGAAGTCACATCATGGAATAATATAAGCCACTTGTATAGCAACATGTAATGTGGCTTCCTTCTTGTTAAGATGCATTTCGCCAAGTATCTAAGTATTTGACACTTTTCAATCAACACTCCAATTGTATAGAGATCTGCTAGGTACCAGAGTAGAAGATAAGCTTCCAATGGAAATTTCCCTTAGTGAACAGGGTTCATCTCTATCGTTGTGAAATAAGGATGAACTGGATGGTATGGTTACCCGAAGGAGTAGTCCTTGGTCTAGCCAATATCTGTAGATGTAGAGCTTCAAGAAACTATGAAGTATTGCAGTTCCCCTGTAGATAAGAACTGTGTCTAACAACTTTTTTTGTATTCTTTGTGGCATTATCGCAATCATAGATCTCATGGACTCTTATGTTCGATTATTTGGATTGAGCGTGTAAATCATTCGAACGGTTGATGAGATATGTTGTTGTGTTCTTGGTAAGAAGTCAGGGAGGAAGTTTTCTTTTCCCTTAATATGCTTGAGGTCAAACTTCCATTAAGAGAACCATCTTTCCCACCTAAGTAATCAGACTTGTGGTAGGATCTTCTGTTTGAACTGGATCATTTTCGGAAACGAGGACATGTCCATCTCTATAAGGAAATGTTGGCCTACTAAATGGAACTCAAATTTCTCAATTCCTCGTTTGACTGCCAGTATTTCTTTGTAGGTTGAATGGAAGTGCTTATCGCTGATTTTGAATTTGCCGCTTTTGTATCCACATATGTGCCTTTTGCCTTTATCATATTCTTCCAACAACACTGCTCCCCAATAGTTGTCACTTGCATCTGTTTGTAGCACCCTTTTTCTCTTGGATGGAATCTTTAACGTCGGGAGAGTCTTCGATGTCCGTTTAAGCTCTCTCACTGCATATGTGCATCCCTGATTCCAAGGAGGAGCATCCTCCTTGAGTTGTCAGGAGAGTACTGACTTGTACTTTGCTGGATTATGGATGAAGTCATCCATATAGTTGACAATCCCGAGAAATTGTTGGACTTGCTTGAAAGAAAGTTTTTCATCCGGAAATCCATCAAGCTTAGTTGCAATGTGAGGTTGGAGATGGTACTATCCTTTTGAAATATGCATTTCAAGAAAATCTGTTTTTTTCTCCAATAACCATCTTCTTCTCAGAAAGCATAATTCCATATTGTTGCACGATGCTGTGAAGCTTCTTCAATAAGGAAGTATGTGAATCGATGTCTGTGGAGAATAATAGAATGTCATCGATGTATACTAGCACATTGGGAAGTATGGGCTCGAAGATTTTGGTCATTGCCTTTTGGAATAATGATGGTGCGACTTTAAGTCCGAATGACACGACTTTCAAATGTTAATGGCAATCTGGTATGTAGAAACATGTATTGGGCAAGTCTTCTGGTTTAATTACGCATTTCCAGAATCCCGCCTTTAAATCAAACTTGGAGAATACTTGTGCTTGAGGGAGTCTTTGGAATAATGCTTCTCTCTTTGGCAAAGAGAACTTGTCATCCGCAAGAAAATAGTTGAGCGGTTGATAGTTTATTACAGATCTTAATTCTTCTCGGGCCTGTTCAGCTCTCTTGTTAACATAGAATGCTTGACACGCCCATGGTGAAGTGGTCTTTTCTATATGGTCTTCTTTCTGGAGATGGTCCACCTCTTCGAGTGCTAAGCTGTAATGATCTGGATTCATTCCTGGGTGGCTTGCTTAGGTTGGATTGATGTCCTCATTTTTTTGAAGGGTACGGATATGAAGAAGTTCGGGTTTTTCCACAAGGGTGAGGAACATTTTTCAAGAAAATCTGAGTAGGAGATGGCACAAGAGGTCTTGATAATCTCATCTCTGAAAGGGTTTAATATTTCCATAGGGTAGAGATGGAAAATTGTTGTCCAAGGTAGCAGGTGATTTTTGTGTTTAAGGCATTTTGAATGCCAAGATACTCTTTTGAGGCCGCGTAAAATGTCAAATCCAAGTATAAAATCTTTACTGAGAAGATAGGAACCATATACTTTAGACTTAACCATGATCTAGGAAAGAGCTGGATGTAGATGGGCTTACTGATGAGAGAAATGTGGAATATTTGACCATTTGCTGCTTTGAATGCTATCGAACATCGATCCCAATGAGATGATGGTAGTATCTACGATTTGATGATAGAGGAAGCACCACATGTGTTAAAGTAAGTTATGACATGTATGCGCTTATCATACTTGGTCGGAAAGATGTAGATTTTGGCGTTTGGTGATGGCTAGGATATAAACGCCAATTCTTCTTCTCTCGGTTGTTCTACTTTGTAGACATCAAAGGTGTACAAGTTGAAGAGCATGATATGATCATCCATATCTTCATCATCTTTGCTATCAGATCCGTCTGAAGATTCATCTTTATGCTCTATTCCCATAGCTAGGACTGTATCCTCTGTAGGCTCATCGTTAGTAGAGAATATTGATTTGATGTCTGAGTCATCAATATCCTCAATTTGGGCCAAGTATCCAATGAGGTTATCTCTTTTATTTTTGTTGAGCATTTTTTGCATAATGACCTTTCTTTTTGTAGATGTAGCACCTATCTGACTTCTTAAAACTTTTTCGTTTCTTTCTTCTGAAGAATTTCCATTTTTTCACTCAAACAGTTGAGGATACTTCTTCTGCCATTTTCTTCGGAACTTCTTTTCCTTTCCAAATCTTGTGGAGCATCCACACTTCTTTGTTTTGCATTTGATGGAGAGGCCTGGACAGTCACAAGCCTTTCCAAGGAGCTTTCCTTGTTTCTGTAATTGTCTAAAGAACTTCTGGTGGTTGCATAACTTTTCTAGAGCTGCGAGAGAGATTTAGTATATTCTTCCTAGAGAGGCTTGATTGAGAGCCATATTCTCCAGGGATAATATACGTGAAGTCTCATTTCCAAATGGTTTTGAAAGTGAGTTTAAGTACGCCTGATTGAGGTTGACATCATCTATTAGAATCTCTTTGACATTCTTTCATAATGCCTCTCGAGATTCTTTCTCTTGAAGGAGAAACACTTCATGCTAAGATATTCTTCTCTTGCTTGGACTGTGTATTGATTCCATGTGCCTAAGAATTCATTGGTGATTGCCATACTTGTAGTTGCTGGTATTGAGCAAGACTAATCCACCATTGTCTGAGATAACCTTAAAATTTAGAGACCATCTTGTCTATGGTCATAGGAAGAGTGGCTTCACGATAAAGTAGTTGTTTTGTGAGCCATGTATGCATTTCGTAAATCTTGCCTCGCCACTTTGATGGAGGGATATCATCAAAGTTAAATCCATTATGTGATTCTGCATGATATCTCGGGTTCCAATCTAGTGGAGGGTGTGCTCTTCGAGGTTCTCTTCTGTCATCTGAGATGTTTCCTTCATCACTTTGTATGCTATTCTCTTCAACAAGTTCTTCAACCATCATGAAGTTTAAAATTATATATTCATCATCTAGATTATCTTGCATATACTTGGGCTCCTTTAACTTGGTTTGGCTCCTTGACTCATTTTCTTTGTTCGCCACTTTCTTGAGAAAGGCTGATATGGGATTGTTGGCATGTTCTACCATGAAGTGTGGTTCAATACTTTCTGTTGGCACTTGGGATTTTGGAGTTTATGATATAGATGTTTTTCCTTTCCCACTTGATTGTTTTCTTTTTGCAACATGTTGTTCTTCTACAACACGTGTTGGCAGGAATGAATATAGAGTAGTTTGCTAGTTAGATAGTAGGTTATCACGAGTTCATGATCTAGTTTGTTTAGGGATTCAAATCTATTAGAGATTATCATTAACATTATCACCTTTCCTCGTATTCATTGTTATTTGCTCTCTAAGGCCAGTTTGTAAGTAGATCTAAAGTAGTTTGCATTCCAAAAACTTGTATTACTATTGAAACTAGTATTAAGTGAGCAATTCTATTTTGGCAACAAAAGTGGATCGATCTAGAATTGTGAACAAGCAATCATACACACATATTAAATGCGTACTTGTCTTCTACAGAGACCGTGCGAAAGTCGAGTCCCTTGGTTGTTAATTAGTATAGTGTCCCGAACCTCAAAAATGAAGAGGGTATAATTTTGGGTTGTGTTCTATACCTAAGCTAAACAGTACCCGAAAGTAGAACCCTTGCATGCTATTTTACATTCTCTACGATTTCCTATTTATCTAACATTATCTTTCATTGATCTTTTCTTTGCTTTTACATTATGTTTTGTTTCTTTATTTCATTTAAAACCAAAAACCAAACATTCTTTGTTTCTTCTTAGCTAATTCGAAAGTCCATAGATACTTAGTCCACTTCTCGTCCTTGTGCAATCGATAGCTGAAGTACTACAACTACGTTGTGCACTTGCAGTTGTAGTGTCGTTTTTTGGGTGAAACTTGACACATATCAGGCATCTTTTTCCAGTTTGAAATGGCGCGACGACAATTGTGTATCTAAAGTGATAGGGGTTTGGATCCTGCAGAAATCCCCCCTCCATCCTTCCTAGATTACCTCTCTTAGTCCTGGTTTGTCAATCCAACATTTATCAAAGATAAAAGATGTCCTAACTTTTGGGGGAAATTTCTGTATATTCGCTAACAACAGTCTATGGTTTGAGCCCCACATTTTTAAATACTCCACATTCGTATGGGAAAATAGGTTGTGCCAATCTTCATTAGTCATTGTTCTCTATCTTACATTTTACCATTCCACTTCTTCGTCAATCCGCCCATAACATAGGGTTGCCTTGGTATGGGAATTTGATACTCAGAGTTTTAACCCGAAATATATCACTGCAAGTGCACAACAAACACAGTAGTATAGATGAGATAAAATCCACAAAGACCAGTCACACACTAAGACCTTTATTTCGAATCAAGCTAGAAGTCACAAAGTTCTATTATTGTTATGATGCAGTTGTAAATAAAAAGCAAGAAAATAAATTAACGATGTAAATCAATAAACTAAAAACGCTAGGCATCATGACAATTCGCAGGAAATGNAGGAAATTATCAGGGAATCAATTAAGCACCATTCTAGAACTCAAAACACAGTTGTATAATTTTTCCACTCTCGTGCCTCCAATTACTATGTCTAACAACCTAAAAGACTAACTCTCGTTGAATTCAAAAGGTTAAACATGCATTAAATTCAAGTTTTGATTTGTTCACAAAGCACCTTAACATCAAC
>OVAN01004959.1:0-16638 GCA_900406275.1 Anastatica hierochuntica | reverse complement strand
CCTTGAAGAATTTCTTTTACAATGAAACATTCTTCACTGCTTCCTCATAAGGAACATTAATTGTGACCCCTCTCTCTTAACGTCTCTGAATCGCGCGTCCTTCTTCTCATCATAGGTCTAGCCTTACATCTGGGATATCGAGGTTTAAGGACATAAGGAGGTGGTACATACTCATCCTTAACCTCTGGTGTCGTCTTCTCATGACTAAAATCAGCTTTCTCCACATCAAGGCATGGATCGGCCGATCCGTGGGAAAGGATCGACCGATCCTTGCTTGTCTATCCAGAATTGTGCCCTTTGGAATTTGACAAGTATCGGTCAATCCCTGCCTGGTATCGGACAATTTCTGTCCCAGACGAGTTCAGGCTTTCTTTTCCACTTCGTAGCATGATGGCATTGCAATACTCTTTGGTCTTGGCCTTTTGTGTTCCTATGTAAGTCCCTGGAGGTGCGACGGTTCCAAATTAACTCCGAGGTACTCAGGACTCCAGCGCATTCACTTGTTTGCTAAGAGCTATGAACTTCCTAATCCGATCATTGTACATGCTCTCAACCTTGGCATTAATGTCGTTGGCATTCTTCCGTTGTCCCTACAACAGCTGTTGCATCATCTGTTTGAGCTCACTATCCCGAGAAGGTTGTGCTGGTGGTGCGTTTCCCTGACCTTGGAAACTACCATTGCCGAAACAATTACCCTGATTCTGATATCCCTTGTTGAACACACTCTGATTCTACGCTAAGGGTCTATAATTCTAGTTGAAACCACCATTCTGAAAGTTCCCTTGGTTCCCAACATAATTAATACCAACCCGAAACTCATCTGACTCCTCAACAATAAAGTTTACCGACCTCTAATCCTTCTTCAGTAGACCATCCAACTTCGCCCGAATAATCTCATCAATTTTTTTGAATCTAAGGTTATACTTCCTCTATAGTGATCATACTCTGGTCTGCGATTGGCTTGCCTATTTTCCATGTTGTTCACCAAACTGTACACTTCTTCTATCATCTTGGTAACAAAATTACCATTACTAGCGATATCCATAGCATTCTGATACTTTTTAGCAACACCATTGTAGAAGAAGTTCAGTAGATTCACATTGGAATACCATGATGAGGACAATCCACGGTGTACTCCTTGTATCCTTCCCAGGATTTATGGAAATTCTTCATACCCATCTGCATAAACCCTGCGATCTTGTTTTCGAGAAACATCGAACGTGAATTGGTGAAGAATTTATCGAAGAATGCAGCTCTTGTCTCTTTCTAAGTAGTAAGTGAATCTGGTACCCTCAAGATCATCCGCCTCAAAGCGCCCAACAAGGAGGTTCCTATCAGCCTAAGCAACAACCTTTCAACAAAGGAATGTACCAAGTGAAGCAACCATTCGCTTATCCTCAGGCTAATGCGTCAAACCAACAAGAGAGCAAGCTTGAAACTATACTGAAGCAAATCTCTCAAGAGATGAAAGAAAACCACAAGGAAATTTATGGGAGGCTAAAGAACGTCTACAATAAGATTAGAACAAAGTATGAATCCATTACCACTCATATCTAGAAGCTTGAAATTCAAATTGCTCAAACAAGTTAAGTTGTCAAGAAACCGGAAAACCCAGAGAAATCTTTCTGCAAGGTTGCCAACCTAAAAGAAGTCAAAAAGAGGCCATGTTTACTGATAAGAAACCTCTTCAAGACCTCAATTTTCAAGAGAAATCACCTCTAGAATGTTTACCAAACGAATCCAAGAGAGCTTACAAGAAGATCGAATGTCAAGGGAAATTCATCATTCCTTGCTAAATAAATAAAGTGAAGATTGATGTTGCTTATGTGATACTGAAGCTAATGTAAATGTGATTTCACTAACCATGGCTCTCGACTTAGATCTCTCAAACTTTCGACCATATCGAATGTGTATCGAGTATGCCGATATGACTACACCCACACCTTATGGATTTTGCCTAATGTGCTGCTTGAAATAAGAGGATTTCTCTTCCCTGCTGACTTTGAAAGTGTTCTCACCAAATGAAGGTTGACATATCTACTCATCCTTGGCTCCCAATTCGTGGCTACTGTTGGAGTAATCTTTGATTCCCCTAACAAGAGGATTTCCTTAGAAAAATTGAAGAAGCAAGTCTTTTACCCTGTTGTGAGCTACAACTCCAGAACAAATGAAACTATTTTAATGGACAAGAATGTTAGTCTAGACTCTGGAGATAGCCACAAGATGCAGAAAATTTTAAAGAAGCTACATCCATCAAAACACCAATTTCTTCAATACCGGATAAAATGGATGCAAAGAGAGATTCTTGTGCCAACGAAGCACAAACTGACCCATTTATGGACACGGATGAAGAAGAAGAGGAGGTTTAGAAATTTCCAACATAATTTTCTAAACTCAATATCTAAATTCCCATTGGTCTTGATGTGAAAAACGATTAAAATGCCAAAAAGAAGCTCGAGAACACTTTTAAGCTATTCCCGAAGGAAATTGTGATTTATGAAGAAATTGGAGGCACGTTTGATGACCTAAAACCACCCTCTACACTAGCAGTTTCAGAGACTCAAGAAGCTAAAGAAACCACAACTCCTTTAGTGGAAATCGATCACTCCTAATAAAGAAGTCGAGCTAAAGACTCATCACAAGCGCTTTGTGGGAGGCAACCCACATGGTTTTTAGTTTTATTTTTAATTTTCTGGGAATTATTTAGATCTATAATATTTATTTTTAGTTTCTGCAGGATTTTAGAAAAACAAGAAAAACAAAAAAAGAATTCAGACTAAAGACAACAATAAAGGAACCTGACAGCTGTTTCAACTGGGTGACGAGTGATTTTACACTTGGATTTGCCAAAAATAGACCCTCTGGCCGGTCTCAAAGTCATTGTGCCTCAAAATCACTTTTTCAGCTTTGCAAGAAAGCGGATCCAAATCATTCAAACCATCTCCTGGAGCATTCATACATTCATTTGAGACTTGAGAAGAATGTTAAGGGCTGCCAATCACACTAAATGTTCAAATCAAACGTTCTTCGAACAAAGTGATGTAATCAAGAAGAACCAAGAAGGAATGTTTGAGAAACACCATCAATTGATCATATTGAAGCACTAAGATCTATTCGTTGTGGAATCCTGGGTAGTCTAAAACAATACCAAAAGAGGTAACCAAACTCTGCACTTAATTTCTTATAAACTAACACTATATGATAGGTGATATGCCTGAGAGAAACCGACTCTGGAACGGCCAAAATAAAAATTTTCTCGGAGGAGTAAGTTTTTTGATGAAAGAAAACATGGAGATTTCCAATACCCGCCAAGAAAATCAACTCAAACCATTGAAGATGCCTGAGCAAAGTGACTATTACGAAAAGAACATCCCGGTTAGAGTTTTGATTTTAAATTTTAATTTTTGGCTAACATTACGAAATTGCCGGCTAGCCAATTAGGTGTGTTAAGCCAAGAGTGTCATTTTTAGATTAGAATCACGTTGGCGGAATGAAAATTCTTCATGTAAACTCATGGATCCGAGCAACAATGATCAACAATCCAAACAAGTTCTTAATCCAGTAAAAAGAAGTTTCAAGAATTCAAGAACTTTTAAGTGACTGTATTTTTAATCCTTTCAAAAAAATCCACCATAAAAATGTTTAAAAACATTTTGGTATCATGAAAGACTTCCTGGAACACTCCCCGACCAATTGTAATTCAAAACAAATAATCGGATCGCGAAACGACCAAGTCAAACTACTAAACGAACGAGAAGGAGCCATGACCGGGTGGCGGAAGCTCCAAGACTGCATTGTGCGACTAGAGGACCTGCGGTCGGTGTCAGCTTCCTCCTTCCCCGACCAGCTGCTACATATCTCCTCCAAGACCGGTTGGCGGACTCTCTAGGATCGGGTCTTACTACAAAACCACATCTGGTCGGTCTTGGAGCAAATTGTGCATCATCCCCGTGAGTTCCACGACCGGTTAGTGGAGTCTCTAGCACCGGTTCATGCCAGAATATGGCCCTGACCAGTCACAGCAAGTAAGTGCTCATTTTAACTTTTAAAATTGCTCCTAAACCTGTTTTTAACAAAATTAAACCAATTTCCCCACATTTCAAGCCATTATCGAAAAAAAGGAAGGAGAAAACAAGTTTTGGGTTTTCCTTTTATTATTTTTAGATCTAAACCTCTTAAATCTTCATCTCTTTCTCTTGATCATGTTTAGAAGCCTAAGAGCAAAAATTTCAAAACCTTCAATTCTTGTTTATTTGCTAAACTTGGAGTAGTTTTATTTGAAGAATTTTATTCATTTCTTCATTCAAGTATCAAGGTATGCTTTCAAACTCTTATTTTCTCAAAGTTACAAGTTTTAGAATTTCATAAAATTCTTAGATATAGGTTTTTTTAGCTTGTTTCTTAGAGATCTCCTTTAAAAAGTTTGTTGGGTACATGGATTTACAATTAGAACTAGTTTTTTTGGCTTGCTTCCCCTTGATTTTGAAGTTTCAAAATTTTGAACTCTTGGAACTTAATGAATCAGAAAATTGTAGGCTTATTTTACTAAATTTGCTTGTTCTAAACCACTTGTTAGTGTATAACTAGTGTTTATGGGTTTTTTGGTGATCATTTGATAGAGAAAAACAAGAACAAAAGATGTAATGAGATGTTAAACGATTTTTTATTGATCTTTCGCAAAGGAATCGATTACAATATGTGTGTATTCAATATTTGTGTATTGAGCAAAAGGGTTTCAGATCCCTGAATTAGGGTTCTTCCCCTTGTATTTATAGTTTTATGGATAACTTCTAGTTTCGAGTTTATCTATACAATTAGGAATATTCCAATAATTCATCTAAGGTAATTGTCCATATCTCTTAAGACAAAAATCATATAAGGGGAATATTCACTCTACCTTGGCTCGTGGCCTTGCTTGGTTGTACGTCCTTGGCTAAGGCCTTTGGTAACACATTCAACTAGGGAGTTTGTTTATGTACAATGGTCTAGCTGAGGCTAGTCTCTAAGGGAATAAAATTACCCCCAGCAATTGCGCTCCACTCTTCATTTTCCACGTGTGGAATTTGAAGCGTAGATTATTTTTTAAGAGATTTTGGTCTTTACCTTAGTTTAGGATAAGCCTTGTAGGTGAAATAAAATATGGTCGTAGCCATGGCCTTTGTTGGCATCCCTGGTTCTTGTCGTTATGGCTTCATCCTTGGTAAATTGAATTAGCATTGGTGGGCCGCATCTGTTGATGAACTTATGGGCCAAAATTCTATGGTGTAATCAGGGTTTTTTACTTTTGGCCAATTATTAGTAGGGTTAGATAGACGGGAAAACGAAGGGTCCTCATTATGTGCAAATGCTCTTGTCACATCACATATCTCTCTCAACTGCTCTCTTCACGCTACCGACAATCTTCTTATTCGGGTAAGTTTTTGTCTTTTGATTACTATTCCAATCAATGTAGAATCGTCGATTACTTATTTCATGAGCATTGTGATTTTGTTGTGTAGTAGTTATGGACAGAACAACTCCATCAAAGGGCCTCTCCGTTTTTGGGTTAGCCAAGGTTCTAGTGGCTAGGGCGAGACTTCACGGACTCGCTTCTCTTGGCGATGGTGCTCTTGAGACCTCCAGCTCCATTACCTCGAGAGGGACTGAGGCCATATCAACCCCGACCTCCAAGAGGTCTAGGGTCGAACAGACGGTTGATCCGTCGGAGGGGGACTTACTCCAGGAAAGGTTGCTATCATACAACCTTTATGACCTGATATAGGAGCAACACCAATCTTCCCGGGACCTTTACTCTGACCTCATGGAGGTTTGCCTCTTTTCCTTAGCTCTATTGTTGCTTTAGCGATTGGGAATTCTGTTTTTGATTGTCTTCCTTTGCAGTTCGCCACATATATCTTTGTTGTGGAGAGGTGGAACGCTAGGGGTCCATCTCAAGCTTCTTAGTCAGATCCAAGACTAAGTGTCTTGGAGCAGGAGGTGGCTAGGGAGCGCTGGAAGGCCAGTGAGGCAATCGGGCGCCTCAATTACTTGGAGGCATCAACCAGGGTCCTCCGCAGGAACCTAACTGACGCCAAGACCAAGACTAAGTATGTGGAGATGCAGCTGGCCAAGAGGCAGATGGAGGTTTAGGAGCACTATTAGAAGATCTTAACCTTGGATCGGTTGGCGGACATGACGTCCGAGAATGCCTTCGCCATTTCCTATTGGGAGATGACCAGAGATCTTCTTCTAGGTAACAATTTAAAGTGGGACTTAGAGGAGATTGAGTCCTCTTACAAGCGGGTGACCACCCAGAAAGCTAAGGAGAGTGGCATGTCCCCTCCCGATTACTCTGTAACATTGATGTCCCTGTTGGCTGATAGGACATCTGGAGCTGGTCCCTCAGGTGAGACCCCTGAGTAAAAGGCAGAGTGATGCGCATGAATAACCCCTCTTTTCCCATGTTTCTTTTCTTTTTCGAAGCCATGGCCATGTGGCAAATAACTTTCTTTTTGGCTGTAATCTAAACTTTTCTCTTTTTTGTCTTTGAATGCATACACTCGTAGTTTATTTTCTGCAACAAAAACATCTAAGCACTCGTAACCGTTAGTTAAAATGAGTTATCGTTAACTGAATGGGCACTAGCCACTGGGTATACGTGCCTTAGGTGCACTCATGGTCCCCGAGCTAGTGTCCATGATCAATGGTACTAGCCTTTAGTGAGTTTTGTGAACTTGGTGGGCACTAGGCCTCTAAGCACATGTGTCTTGGTTGAACTCAAGGCCCCAGAGCTCGTAGCCTCTTTTTTGGCTAATATTATTACTGTACGGTTTAAAAATATTTCTTTATTTGTCGCGTGTTAGGATGGAGAGGGGTGCAAATGTTCCATTAGCTTTGCTAACTAATAGTTTGGATGCATTGCATCCACCATCATTAGGAGCTTGTTCGCATCTTTACCATGCCCTTTCAGACATGGTTTTAGGAGCTTATCTGCATTATATGGACAATAGTTAGGAGCAAGTCCGCATTACATGGTTTTTTTAATAGGCTCCTAGCCTTAGTGGGCACATGGCCTAGGTGGGATTTATAGCCTTAGTTTTCTATCCATGGAGTTACCTAGGTTAATGTAGACTCCTTTATCTCCAAAGGACATTATTTTTCTTTCCTTCAAAGATGTATTTCAAGACCCGCAGTTTCTTTTATCAAAGAATAGCCCAGAGCTTTTATTATATAATTGAATTTCAGAAAAACGAAGGCCATCATTTGGGTGAGAAGAGAGGCGCCAAGGCTAACACCAAGGTCTTTTTACCTAGAAGTGTTTTTCTTTGAGGTGCAGGGTATTCCGGCTGTTTGGTTGCTCTCTACCATGCCTGTCTTGCAGTCTCTAAGCTCATGCATTTCGCAACTCTATGATCTTGTAAGGTCGTTCTCAACTTGGAGCCAATTTTCCTGGAGCTTTTTCCTTGGTGTTGTCAAACACTCTTCTAAGGACCCAATCCCCATGTTGAAAAGTTCTTGTCCTGGCCTTTCTATTGTAGCTCCTGGCTACTTCTTGTTTGTATCACCAATTTGTTACCATTGCGGCGTCCCTCCTTTCTTCATTTAGGTCGAGGTCATGGGCCATCAAGTCATCGTTAGTTTCTTCGTAATAGCAAAGAGTCCAAGTTGTCTTCACGCTTGTTTCGCCAGTGGTTGACTTTGTGGTTGTCCGGTATGCCCATTGTACACCAAGGATTTCATCGACCCATTGTCCTTTTTGCATCTAGCTTCTACTTCAGCATGTTGACGGTTGTCTTATTAGTTTACTCCAGTTGGCCATTTGACTGAGGATGACGTGGTGTAGCGAAGCTGGGCTTAATTTCCCATGTCTTAAAGAAATCCCTGAAATCATTGCTTTTGAAGTGGGGTCCGTTGTCCGTGACAATCTCGTGGAGCACTCCAAACTTGTAAATGATCCTTTTCAATGGAAAACTTCATATATGGACATCTATGATTTGGTTCAGTGCTTCTACTTCTACCCACTTAGTAAAGTAATTCGTCATTACCAACTAAAAGACCTTCTGTGAAGGCGCCATAGCTAATTTTCCAACTATATCCATGGCTCACTTCGCGAAAGGCCATGGTGCACTTATCCGCTTCAATTTCTCTTGAGGGATCTTGGACACTTTAGCATGTATTTGGCACTGTTTACAATTGCGCGCATGGAGCTTTGCATAATTTGTCAGTGTTGACCAATAGTATCCTCCTCTTTGTGTTCTTAATGCAAGTCTCATGCCCACTGAGTGTGATTCGCATTAGACTCTAGGACCTTAGCAGTGGTCCCCCATCCGCGTGAGTTCCACGACCGGGCGGCAGAGACTTTAGCACCGGTTCGTGCCAAAATATGGCCTCGACGAGTCCCAGCAGGTAAGTACCCCTTTTAATTTTTAAAAATTCTGCAAAACTTGTTTTTAGTAAAATTAAACCAATTTATCCACTTTTCAAGCCATTTTCAAAAAAAGGAAGGAGAAAACAAGTGTTTGGTATTCCTTTTAGTATTTTTAGATCGAAGACTCTTAAAACTTCATCTCTTTCTCTTGAACAAACTTTAGAACCCTAAGAGCAGAAATTTCAAAACTTTTAATTCTTTTATATTTGCTAAACTTGGAGTAGTTTTATTTGAAGCATCTCATTCCTTTCTTCATTCAAGTATCAAGGTATGCTCTAAAACTCTTATTTTCTCAAAGTTACAAGTTTTAGAATTTAATAAATTTTCTTAAATTTAGGCTTGTTTTTGCTAGTTTCTTAGAGATCTCCTTTAGAAAAGCTTCTTGGATACATGGATTTACAATTCGAACTAGTTTTTTGGCCTGTTTCCACTAGATTTCAAAATTTTGACTTTTGGAACTTAATAAATCCGTAATTTGTAGGATTGTTTTACTAAATTTGCTTGTTCTAAAGCCATTTGTTTTTGTATAACTAGTTTTTAGGGGTTTTATTGGTGATTCTTTGATAGGGAAGAAGAAAAACAAAAGATGTAATGAGATGTCAAACGATTCTTTATTGATATTTCGTAAAGGAATCAATTACAATATGTGTGTATTGAGCAAAAGGGTTTCGGATTCTTGAATTAGGGTTTTTCTCGTATTTATAGTTTTCGAATAAGAATATTTTCATATATTTTATGAATAACTTCTAGTTTCGAGTCTATCTAAACAATTATAAATATTTTTGTTTGGGTTTTTTTGGTTATTCCTTAATGGAGAAATACAAGAACAAGAGATATCGAATAATTTGTGAAAAAAATTCTTTATTGATGAATAAGAGATCGATTACAATACGAGTATGTTGAGTCAAAGGTCCCTGATCCTTGAACTAGGGATCTTCCCTTTGTATTTATAGCCTTCAAATAAGAGTATTTCCATATTTCTTTATGAATAACTTTTACTTTTGAGTCTATCTACACAATAGAGAATATTTCCATAATTCATTAGGGTATTTTTCCTTATCTCTAAATATTTAAATCGTTTAAGGGTGATATTTGCTCTACCTCGGCTATGGCGTTGGCTTGGCGGTGTGTCCTCGAAATGGCCTTGGTTTACACATTCAACTAGGGAGTTTGTTTATGTCTTCTTGGTTTAGCTATGGCAAGATGCTAAGGGAATAAAATTACACCCAATAATTGCCACCCACTCTTCATTTTTCTCATGAGGAATTTGAAGAGTAGATCCTTTCTTAAGAGATTTTAGGTTTTACCTTACTTGAGGATGAACTTTGTAGAAAATGAAAAAAATTAGAGTCTAGCTTCAGCCATGGCTCTTGTTGGTGTCGTCAATTCTTGCTGTTATGGTTTCATCCTTGGTGAGTCTCATTAGCGCTAGTGGGCCGCATCTTTTAGATGAACTCTTGGGCTTGAAATTTGTAGCGCAATCTGGAAATTTTTCGTGTTCGGCCCATTACCGATAGGATTAAGTAGACGGGGAAGCGCAATGCCTTGGTCATTTCCATCTTTTCGCATGTCCTCCCATAGTCAGATTATGATTCTCTCTCAAGAAACCGATGCATTCTCTGCTTCTTCCGGTAAGCCCTTGGCATGTTTCCGATTGATCTTGCTTTCTTTTATCCTTAGTTGTGATTAAGTTGATGTGATGGTAAAAGACCTTTGATTTTGACTTAGGGTTTCACCTTTGATGGTCTTTTCTGAGGTTTTTTGTGCAGGTTTTAACCATTTCTCTTTCGATTTGCAGATCTCTAACGGTTCCCGTCGTTCGTGTCTCCATCGCTTCAACTTCTTGTACTGAGGTAACACTTTTCTAGAACTTCTCTTATATTTCTAGAGATTTCTTTAAGGTTTTGGTTGAGCTTCTTTAAAAATAAGACGTAACCTTCTTAGAATGCCTTCAAAGGCTTCAATAGATCCCAACCCGCCGTCAGTCCTTAAACAAGAGTCATTGGATGAAGCGCGAGTTCTCTTTGACCTTCTGCCGAGCCTTCCACTCAAATGTGACGATGCTAATCAAAGGGCCGCTGACTGTGGTCCCTCAGACATCACCATCTATGAAGTGTATTTAGAAGCTGGCTTCTGAAAATCGCTACCTTCTATAGTGGTGGTGATGGCTAACAGGTTTGGGAGATCTCCTAGCCAATTTACTCCTCGAACCTTCTGTATTGTGACGTCTATCTAGGCCTTGTCGGAGCTAACCACTATCCTGTGGGAGTGGATGACGTTCTATACACCTACTATTTCTTCTACTATCAAAGCGAATCTTTAAGGTATCATCTTCACACCAAAGCGGGTAAGGAAGCCTTGGTGAACGACATTCCTCACCAGATACGAAGGGCCAAAGATGAGGCCTTAAGAATTGGCTACTACCTTCTCTCGTTGGATGATAGTCCAGGGTCCCTAACTCGCTAGGAACACAGAGGTCTGTAGAATTTGTTTTCTCAACTATTCCTTGATCTTGATAACGCCTTAATTTGTGCTTATTTTGTTGTTCTGCAAGAGTTAAGACTGAACCACCAGAGTCAGATAAACTAGGGGCAGAGGCGATCCTGAGGCTCCCTGTTGGGGTCAAAAACTGTCCCGACAAAATCGATGCCTGGAAAGGACTACGGAAACGATGTTTTCTCCTTCGGACACAGGAATCATAAGAATATCGGAAAACTCTGAGATTCTCATCGTTCAGGCTGTCTCTTCCCGACCTGGCTTCAAAGCTTCAAAGACAGTTGATCATGACAAATCTCCGCATAAAGTTTGTCCGTCCGCAAGCAACTAGAGCATCCAAATGCTAGAGTTAGCATTGATGGTTCTCAGATAACTCTCACGAGGCCACACGATAAGTCTTCCGGAGCGATACGAAACCACCAAAAGCGTTGGAGAACCGCGTCGCTCCGAAGAAATGTCTAAACGCCGATTGACGCCAAACCTACGAATGAGTCTTGGAACCGATTGACGACTGAACTAGAGGTCAATCTAGACGTCGATTGGAACCAAGACCGGAGGTCCGTCCTGGCGCCAAGACAGACACTCTGTCTGGGCGCCGGTTGGCGCTGAGACGCAGATAATGTTCAGCCGTAGTCCGTTGAATGAACCACGTCCTTTTCGATCGTCACTTCCTTCGAATCGTCTCTCGATCGTCTCTCGTTTCGTCTCGAATGGAGTTTTCGTCAAACTGTCATGACAATAGTCGCAAGGATTCGTGCCTTTTTGAGGACTTCGTATCGATCGTGTAAAATGACGACGGTTAACATAAACACCGGAAGAGTCTAAGCTATACGACCGACCTTATCGGTCCACGAAGCTATTGCCGCTTATTCTTACGAGAAACGATTTTTCCGCAATAAATCGTAAGAATCACATAGCCGCGAAACGGCCCGAAAGGGCCCAAACCGTGATAACGGTCCACTTCCAATTTTCGGGCGAGAACTGGCCCACTTGCAATGACGGCTCACCAGGGTTTCGCGAAAATGTCAAGTTCTGAGAAGATAAGGAAGGATCTCGAAAAGATATAGGCAAATCAGGGAAAAAGGAATATTTCCACGAAAAGATATGCACGAATCGGGACGAGAAAAGAAACGAGCCAAGCCCACGAAGATCTATATAAAGGGTGAGAAGGAAGAGATGAAGAAGAAATTTTTTCGTCACCGCAAAACACTTCGAAAAAACTAGGGTTCTTACTTTGTTTTCGTAAACGAGCTGCGTCTCAACTAGGTAACAAGTTTACGCTGTAGTTCTAGGGTTTTCACCAACAGTTCGCGGCCACGGCTTAACTCCGGTTGCGCACGCTCCGATCACAAATTCGAATAAGATCCCTTAACTTTCTTCGTTATTTGTGTCTGTCAAATCTTTCTTCGCTTACATTTTTTGTTTACTTTTGATTCGCTTTCGTACTCATTCTGTATTCGACCATGTTAACCTATTTTTACTAATCTTATTACATTAGCACGATTAAATGCATGTCACTTCGCAATCTGTTTCGTGTTGATTCACTTTCGTTATCAATTTGTTTCGTTTCGTAATATGTTTATCTCTTAGTTTCGTATTTCTTATTTATTAACTTTTTCACTCACTGCTTGATCTGTCGATCTTTGGCTACAGAGAGTCCGTGATCCACATAACATTAACAGTGAGAATTTCGCTCCCACACTCCCCACGAGCTGTAGGGCAGTAGACATCCTTGTTAATGAACATAGTTTAGGGTACACTTCTTTCTTTGGTAAGCCTTCCATGGATTATTCCCAGTTACTTTGGCAGGTCACCTCTCTTATTCTTCTTCATTACCCGTTTCAGGGGCAAACATGAGCAAAAGAATCGAAAAAGTGGTCTCTGCAGCTCTCAAGAAATACCTGGAGGGTAGTGCTAAGTTAGTGGACGTTGAATCCATCTCTGATGAAGTCACCAACAAGGAGAGCAAGTCCTTAATAAAGAAGAGAGTTGGGGCTCTAGCCGCCTCTCCTGCCATAAAAAATCTCGCTCTGTCAAGGAGGTTTCTTTGACTCCAACTTCTAATGAGGTTCCTACTTCTCAGAAAGACGCCTTTGTCGATCGCTTCTTAGGTATAGATGTGGCCCATATAGTGGACAAGCAGGCTCGTTCTAAGGAGGACCTCTTCTCCAAGGTTCTTGGTGTAAGCATCTAATCAACTCTCCTCTGATGCTTTGGATGGTTGTTGACTTCGATCTTCCTTGTAGGTTCTTGTTGCAGTCCATCTCAAGCATGAGGACGTAGGAACCTTGAAGGAGGCAGTGGCCAAGACTCGACGGGCCAGTGAAGATGCCTTGGCAGAACTAACAGTAGGGAAGAAAAGGGCTGAAGTTCTGCAAATGGAGTCGGAGGCCAGGGTTCATGAAGTAAGGGAGCTCAAGGAGGCGTTACTAAAGGCCCAAGGAGAGGCAAATCATCTCGCTGCCTTAGTGGAGGCTAAAACCAAGGAGGCGGACAGGGCTATAACCAAGGTTGAGAATGACAAAGGTGTTGCGGAAGTGAGGGCCAAATGGGAGATGGTTAAGGACTTCTTGACTAGGGTGCACAAAGACTGGCCTTTGGCCAATTTCGATTTTGAGGTCCAAGAAATGCTCTGGATGGAGGCCTCAACTAAGGGTAAGACCGCTCCTCCTATGGAGGTGAAGCTGGTATCCCTGGCTAAGAATCATCCCAATTTCCCAAGCCCTTAGGTCTCTCCTCCAATGAACCCCCCCCCCCTCCGAAGAAAAGAAGAAGGAAGAAGAAGTCGCCTTTGAGGCGTAAAATCATTTTCTTTTATTTTGGTATGTAGGCGTTGGCTCCGGCCAACGTCATTTTCCAGCTTGTAAGGGCCCCTTAATGGGCATTGAACTCTTTCGAGTCTTCATGCCCTTAAACTTGTCTCTGGGCCGAAAGGCCTTTAAAATGTTCTAGGTCGTTGAGACCCATAAATTTTAATCTCGATACGCATCTAGGGCTTTTTATTTCATTTTTTGTTTGGCTTCTTTTCTATTTTAATCCCTTTGACCTTTCATCGTTCGATCATCTTCTTAGTCTATTATTTTGGTAGATATACTCTATCGAGGAGACGCTGAATCAATATTGAGGTCTTGGTGAATTGCAGCAAATTGAATTGTCTCCAAACTTCTTTTTGAAGATGCAGACTATGGACTTTGTTATGGGTGATTTTAGTCGTTCTTTGTAATACTACGGAAGCTGGAGGTCGTGCGTGCACGTTTTCCCTTTAAGCTTGGTATTTATACATGAGTTTCATGATTATCCCTCCAAGAATTGGATATATCATGATTATCCGTAGAATATATGCATATTTATCTAAAATACATGTCATTATCTACTAGTTGGAATAGCGAAAATAAAGGAGAGGCGGTGGTCGGCTGGCTTCTGGATTCCGGCTATGCTTGGTCGTCTGACTTTCGGCTTCCGGCTATAGGACGTCGTTTGGCTTCCTGCTTCTTGGGCATTCCCCTGTTTTGAGGTCTTACTGTTGTACTCAATCTAAGTCTGGGGAATTCCCATGACCTAAATTACTCCCAACAGTTTGCCCCTTATTGCGCAGGTTCGATCCAAAGCTGTGGAATAACATGTCTTCCGGGTGGCTTAGGCAGGAAGCTAGCAGTCGCTTGGCCTTTTTAGCTTTGACTTGTGTCGCCTCTGTTTCCTTAAGCATTTACTTGCTTTTGGTTAAAATTGTACCAGATAATGAGCATTGCTGCAATGGGAGGTTGCGTCTGGCTCTTAGTCGTCTGGCCTAGGGGCTTCGACTTTTGAACTTTCGCGAACCGCTTGCAGCTTTCAAGGAGGATTATTTTGAAAAAATCCCTGCTGTTTGACTTGGTGAAAAGGGAAGCTTATAGCCGTTGGCGAAGATTGATGAAGATTTGAAGAGGGAGAATATAACCTTTACTCTTCTCGCGAGATAAGCGTCAATAATTAGACGTGTGCGGCTCACTTTGATTTCTCCTCTTTCTTTTAAACCTTCTCTTCTTTCTTCTTTGGCACTTTCGCCTCATCTTCTTTCTCTTACTAGAATTCTTGATTCATCTACTTCCCTTTCTTACCGAATCTTGTTCCCGGAATCCCTTTCATGCTTTCGATTCGCGATCCTTAAGGTTAGATCGTCTTCTTCCCTCTTCTTTTTTGCTTCTTTTAGGGTAGATTGTTGGAGTTGGATTTTAGGATTTCGAATCAACTTTAGCTTTTAGTTCTTTCTTGTCCCGATCAGTTTCTATACCCAAGATCGAAACTTTCTTGAACCTAGATATGACTAGCTCTGGTGGATAATTTTCCCCTGTGGCCTCATCCTTTATTAGGGCCCGTGTTCGGAGGAAGCATTTAATTAGAACTAGCCCATCTCGTGAGGCTGAGGGGTCTTCCGAGGACACGGAGATCCCTGAGGCCAATCCATTGTCGCTGCGTGTTGGAAGACGAGTTTTAATATTTATAATGACCTAACAACTGCTCCTAGCCCGCAAAATTAACGAGGTCTAGTTGTAGTAAGAAAGATATCGTCCAAGGAATGAATAGTTTAGAAGAGTTTAAACAAAGAGAATTACACTAGAAAAACTAGTCTAAGGAGCAATCTAGATAGAGGTGTCACAAGTCTCTACTAGATCTAACCATAGCAAGGTAGCAATCATGAACAAGTGCATAAATAAAAGCAATGAGTAAAGAGCAATAATTAAAGGCAATAAACAAAACACAAAATAAATAAGTTGTAAGCAATAAGAGAAAAGTGGATCTCAAGATAGTGGCCATTGGTTCGGGTTCAATCTAAGCAAGTAATGACATTCCTAAGACTTTATTAAACGGTTAAAGTTATTCCCCGGTCAAGGACTCCCTCATTGTCGACCAACCCACTCTCGTGACGGGGGTCTATTCACCCATACCCACTACAAAGCTCACCTCTCGGACTTCGACTATCTAAGCAAGTAACTGATAGTATTCCTCAAGCCTTATAACCATCTAGCATCTTGGAATCCCTTTAGGAAAACTACTCTCATAGCCCAAGATGAAAAACCTAAACCTTGTTCACTCAAGCATTTCATCGAACACGTTGTAGGCGTCGATTAGCAAGCAATCTTAAGTTTGAACACAAATAAGATCTAGCGAGAATCTATGCCAAAAGCTAGTCTACTAGTCTATTACAAGCCTAGATCTAACCCTAACCTAACCACATCTCAAGATCCAAAAGAAGATCTACTCACTAAACTCAACGGAAATCCAAAGACATAGAGATGGTCTTTGAGCTTCCATAATCTAGAGAAATAGATCTAAGAAGAAAGAGATAAGATAAGAGATCCAAAGATCTATTAAAACAAAAGCAAATGTTATTACAAATTTTTGATCTTTAGAAATGAAGAAAAATAAGATAGAAGTTGTTCTTTTTTGTTCTTGAGGCTTAGAGGTCTATTTAAACTAAAAGAGATGAGAGAAAACCCTAAAACACAGGGTTTTAAGCGTCCATGTTGTCACCCATCGACCTATCTGGCCGATGGGAGCCTAACCAAGGTCGATGGCTGGCAACCTACAGAAGAAGTGGCTCCATTTCTGCCTGNCCCAAGGTGGCTTGCCATCGACCCAGCTGGTCGATGGGAGCCTACTTGAGCAGTCTTTATGGCCTTTTGCTCCACTTTGATATCTTGTTGGATCTCCATCTCTTTCCTATGCTTCTAGCCTCTTGTCTCCATGATTTTTAA
>OVAN01004958.1:0-24574 GCA_900406275.1 Anastatica hierochuntica | reverse complement strand
TGTATGAACCAAGATGTAACAAAATTATATATATATATATATATATATTTTTAACATTTAAAATCTCAGCAATTTTAAAAGTTATAACATAAGTTAGATTTTAAACTAGGTTTCCATCTTCAAATAAAATAGATCGATTTTTTTTAAAAAAATTATATATTTTTGCAAGCCATCTAATTACAAGTATTATTGTAAGATATAGGATTTAACTTTGTATTTATTTAATCAAGGACTTAAAGTTCAATAAAATTACATGTATTGAATGTGTAATAAGTGGCTCCATCGTAGAACAGTTGGGTTGTTAAACAAACTTGTCAAGAAAAATACAATAATGAAAATTGAGAAAAGAAGCTTCATGACATGAAAAAAGTTAGTCTTTAAATAGTATAATCTCGGAGTTGAGCAATAATGGTGTTCCTAATTTTATTGCATGTCTATTTTCATTTTTCATTTAATTGTCCTACACTCTGGATCTATTCCATATCATAATAACTAGCCCTTGGCATTTTATTATTCATATCGGGTTCAGATCTGATTCTTTCAGATATTGAGATAAAAAATCGTTCGGATATTTTAAAGATTCAGGTTCGGGTATTTTTTATCAGGTTCTATCCGATTCTTCAAATACTGTTATTATGCCCATGCCTAATAATAATTAAAAACGTCACCGGACAGAGGTAGACGTCTCTCACGTTACTACTTTGAAAATATGATTAATGCTAAAAATTTAAAGGATTCTTAAAAAAACTAGTATTTAATTATAAAGGGTTCTTAAAATCTAAGAACCTTTGTAAAAGTTTCCTAAATAAGAACTTTAAGAAACTTAACTTTAAGAAATTTTTACAAGGAGTTCTTAGATTTTAAAAACTCTTGTAATTAAATACTATTATTTATTTTTCTAAGAAACCTTTAAAATGTTACCATTAATCATGGTCTTAAGTGCCAAAGCGAAACTTTTGAATTACTATCCACAATTAAAGTTAAGCTTATAGCGTGGGTTCGAGTACCAAATATGTCATTTCGTCGATATTTTATCATTGAAGCGTTGGTCTAATGGTAAAAGCCCTTCGAATTAACGAAGAGGTCACGGGTTCGAGATGTGTTAATTAAGAGAGGTTGACTCGTCAAGTGCAAGTATTTTAAAATCCCTTTGCGAAGGATCAAAGGAGATAATTTTCTACAATATTATCTCTTTTTACACCAAAAAAGGATTAAAGGAGATAATTGAAGTGTAAAATAGTGATTTTAATTACTCATCAATTACGTATCACACACACATTTATTTAAATAGTGGGTACTATATCGCATATGAAGAAACACAAACACAATCACTATCCATCCGACGACCACGTTACGATATATGATAACATTATGAATAAAAATCGAAAACATATATAATATAACAATCCCTATAGTTAATGTGTCTAATGACCCACACCGGGGCTAGGGACAGATCCTAGCAAACGGTGAAACTCCGGCGAATTTTCCGGCAACACACGCTGATCGGAATAATCCTCCGGTGGTGAAGTATGACCCTTATGGCTAGGACCCGAAGGTGGTACATTGCCCTTTGGTAGAGCACTAAGAAACAGTCCCTTGCTTGCACCATAAGGCATTAGACCTCTCCTACCTTCACAATGCCAAATAAAACCTACAATAATAAAAAGTAACAAGCAAATAATCGAAATGGAGATTGTTACACGACGAGCCATTTCGTATAATTGGTTATATAATAATTATCTGATGGTTTTAATCTTTTGGATTTTGTATAATGCTTTGTGTGAATGAATATTTAATAGAGAGGATCTATATATATAGAGAGAGAATGGAGTGGGACTAGGTCAATGATAATTTGAGTTAGGTACATATGAACTAAATTGGTGAGTTTGTATATATGTTTATACAGTTTTTGTGATTGTAATTTATGGATCAATCAAGGTATATATAATGTTTTTGTGCTTTAATAACTCCAAGAACATCAAATCAAGAAATCTTTCACCTTCTCAGGTAATCTACACATTGATTGTTCGCCTACATCCTATATCTGCTTATCACTGATCGTCCGATTAGTTTGTGCCTAATTCCGAT
This sequence comes from Anastatica hierochuntica, assembly GCA_900406275.1. NCBI lineage: Eukaryota > Viridiplantae > Streptophyta > Magnoliopsida > Brassicales > Brassicaceae > Anastatica > Anastatica hierochuntica. Next base: position 22,486 of record OVAN01004958.1, on the reverse strand, counting down.
TTTTTAACATTATCACTATTTATCTTATCATAATAGATTTTAACTAAAGTTAGACAAAATCTGTTATAATTATTAGAATTATATAAATTCGTTAATTTTGTCTAAAAAGAAATCAAAAGTTCTATAAATCAAAGTTATAAACTTATTACGTATTTATAAAATTGATTTAAATTTAAAAATACTAAAATAATCCAAAAACTAATCCCGGTTAATCTCCGATTTTTCAGCTAGACGGTAGGCCCAAACTAGCCGCTCGACTACCATCTAACGAATTCTAGATCATACTATAAGATCAAAATAATTGGAGTTTGGTAAGACAAAAATGCATATCTCACGGAGAAAAAAACATTCAAATTTTTTGCTTACTTTCATCATTATAAAACATAACAAATTTGTTGTCATTCAGTTCAATATTTATCATACAATTAAGTTCCTTACTGAGACAATATGTACCGTAAGAAAGGAGAAAATCTCGAGGGAGTACGTAGTTCTATTTTCTTCATATTCATATACAATTGAAGTATTGAATAGTAAACATATTAAAAAGCAGAGTTTTTTTTCTGTCGTGGAGATTATTTTAATATAGACCTCTAATTAATCCGCTCTTAGAGCATCTCCTAGAGGGAACCTCATTTTGAGGATACAAATCTTCTAAACAAGGTTTTGAAGGTCAAATGCTCCAAAAAAAACATCAAATTTATCTAAAAACATCAAATTTATCTCTAAAACTGTTTATATTTTGCATTATAGTCCTTAACTAATATCATATTTAGTTATTATCACTAAACTTTCATAAGTAAATAAAAACTTACAAAAATATTACACACAATGTTAACAACAAACGTTATATAACAACAAACGTTACATATTTTTGTTTAATTTTATGTAATAATAAAATTTATAAAGATATATTAAAGATGATATTATGATAGTATAACGGCAAAAAATGTTAAATAAATAAATACTACTAAACTTTTAAGAGAGATGCATAATTGTAAGGACCAAAAAGAAAAGTGAATAGTGTTTTGAGGTTTTAAGGGCCCTTTTGGAGAACAAAAAAAACCTCAAATTTATGGTTTTGAAAGTCCTTTTGGAGATGCTCTTAATTAGCACACAAAGTTCAAGTCAATGGATTATATAGCAAACGTTTATTAATTAACCAAGTCATTCAAAAGTCAAGATTACACCAGAAGACATCAACACAAAGAACTAACGAAAAGACAAGGGCTTGTATGTTCCAGATTGTCTAGAGCGAACAACGACTTCACATGTGTTAGATCTTCTTGGCAGTACAAAGAGCTCATCAAGCATCAAATGATCATATACCTCAATATGATCTAAACATAGAGTAAATTTCGCGAGTAGTTTTGAATTGGAAATAAAATAACTCCCTAGATTCTTCACCATGTAGCTTGCTCTTATCTCAACAAATTCAAGCGATGATAACACACAGCAAGGCACATTCCAAAAACTTTCACAACTATAATTTTTAAACCCCTGCAATGTAAAGACGAGTTTGGTTAGTATATTTATATGCAATAGTTTTCGGAATGTAAGTTTAAGTTCGTTAGGTATATTTATATAATGAAAAAATGTACTAACCATTACAAGAGTCTTAAGATTTGGACAGCGCTTAAGAAAGACTACTAAACATTTCCAAGATCCAATTGTCATATCCTTGACACTCAAGAAAGAAAGTTTACTAAATTGGGGTAGTGGTTTTGATTTCGCAAACTTACATATGACCTACACAACCAAAGAATACATATTGTTAAAAAAAAAAAATTTGATAACCAGAAAGTTCAGGGTGTGTGAGTCTTTAATAAGATATTTGCTTTTCACGAGTCAACCCTTTTTGAGATCTTCTCGAGGGTTTTACCACATTGTTAACAACTTTTCATATTTGAAGAAAGCAAAAACAAACCTTAAACTAAAAGAGAATCAATATAGGTTTACCTTAAGAATATCAGAAGAGATAGTTAAATCTTTGACACAAGAGAGTAACATCTCCAAACCGAGATTGTCGTCGACAAATACTTCTTCTAGATCCAAGGTCTTGAGACAAGGCAAAGAAACTAAATTTGGCGGTATAGGCAAGCTTGTTTGCTTAAGCTTCATAGAGACCAAACTCTTTGTATAAATGGTTGGAGGTATCTCAACTCTTGTGTATTTAGTACAACCCATGTTTCTGGTATAATCCAAAACATCTAGATGTTCGACTTTCTTCCTAAGCAAAATGCTTATCGACTTCGAAAATCTATGAATATTGTACTTATATCCATCATAACTTAGCTTAACTCTCTGTAAGCATAAGACTGTTTAAATCTATAAACCTATTGAGAAACTTAAACTTAGAATGATCTATAAGAGAGCCATTAAAATCCAAATCTAATGCAGGCACAAATTGCCAAAGATTTCTCCATCTATTACATAAAAGAATACTCTTAACAACATCCTTGGTGGGAAGATTCTTAAGTATCTCACAAAGCAAAGCATCTGGTAATTGATTGATTCTGTCTTCTTCTCTGATACCAATCATGTTATCACCAATAGATTTTCTTCTTTTTTTATCCATAAGTTTTGCTTAGTAAAATCGAATAGAAAAACAAAGAGAGAGAATGGATTTTTAAGGTGGTGCACCAAGGAGACGAGATAGTTGTAATCGCATGAATGCAATACATAATATATAGTAACGGATAGGGTTTTTTTTTCCTGCTCAATTAAGGATATAGGTAATTTCAATTTTTTTTCTAAAAAAAAGGAAATTTTAGTTTAACAAAAAAATATGGAAATATTTACTTAAAAGAACATCCAAGTCAAACTGGGAAATTAGAGCACCTCCATTGGAATTCTTAACATAAATTTTTGTAATTTATTATTATTATTTTTTTTCTGTTTAAAAAAAAAATAAATAATGAAAGAATCAATCGCGGGTCGCCACGTGTCGTGGGACCCGCGTGAACAGTGCAAGAACTGATTCTTATTTAGTATATTTTAGAACCTTTCTTAAGAACTTCCTTAATATTTTATTAATATTTTTCTTAAGAAACCCATTAAAAACTTTGCTAAGCACCCTCATTGTGGGTGCTCTTAAGGCCATGCATGTCCACGAAAAAAAATTGAAAAAATCTTACAATTTATTACGCACTAACAAACTATATATTATATAAAAAAGTGAATTTGAGACGAAAAAAAATAAAAAAAATAAAAAAGTGAATTTGTACAATAACGAAAAAAATCTATAATTAAGAATCTAACCCACAAAAAACATTGTAGCAAAAAAAGGAGGCTTTATACTGAACAGCCCTTTTGAAATGTTTAAGAAAAACACAAAATGTCCTTGACCTCCTGGTCGAGTGATAAAGAGACGAATTCGTGATGCTAATATGTTACGGGTTCGATTCACCTATTGTGCGAAACTACAAATCATAATTTCTAGAAATCCACACGGATACGAGACCTTTTCGACCTATTTGCAAACCCTGAGACCGAGCATACCGTAGACGACTCTCTTCAAAGGATAAGTTTGGGCCTTTCCACAAATATTGAGATAATGACATAATATTTAAATAAGTATATAATTATTAAGATAAGAACTTATTAGAAGTTATCTTCAGATTCAAGTTTTACCTAAATGCTATGCCATTATTTCAGTAATAAACATGAGTTATCAAAAAAAAAAATTACTACAAAACGATAAAATACTTTAAGAACAATGTACTGGTTTGGTAGGACAGGAATGTATATCTCACTGGAAAAAAATCTTTTTTTTTTTTTTTTTACTTACTTTCACCATTATAAAACATAACACATTTGTTGTCATTCATTTCAATATATACCATTCAATTAAGTTCCTGACTGAAATAATATGTTCCGTAAGAGAGGAGAAATCTCGAGGGAGTAGTGCTATTTTCTTCATATTTTCCTCATATTCATATACAATTGAACATAAAACAACTAAGCAGCTCCTATAATATTAATGTTGGAACTTAATTTTTGACGACGTGACTATATAACATAGTGCATTTATATGTAAAATTTAGAGTTCTTTTGAATGAGAAATGAAAGTATAAAAAGTGTTATATTTACTATGATGTAAAAGGAAAGTAAGTAAACTCATGTTAAATCATATATACGCGCAGGCCAAACCGAGACAGAAGGGACTCATGGTCGTGTTTTGGTTTAGATGCAGTTTTGGATAGATGAACATTGGTCCAATAACCTATATGTGTATCAAATTTATTTTGTGTAATTGATCCCTACATAAAATTAAATTTGAGTAAAAGGCAAATAATTCTCATGGTTAAATGAAGAAATAAATTTGACGAAGAAGTGAATAATTCTCATTTCTCATAATAAAATAGAAAATTAATTTGGTCAAGTAATAACATCTCCTTTTTAATTGGTAATTGATTAAAAGATCAATTTGTAGCCTTCTCGTTTTTGAGTAATTGCTCAAATAAACCGTCATACTGTGGAGACGCTTTTTGAGTTACGGAGAGAGATCATATCTCAACTCTGCAAAATCTAATTTTTCATTTTGGGTATTATACCATATTTTCGTAATTATTTAGATTATGTCCTTTGTGTAAATTAAGGTTGTACAATTAATTCACATTATGTGGAACACAAGTGATCCTCCTATTTAAAAAAAACACACTAGTGGACCAAATTAGCTCAAAATATACTCATGTCAATAGATTTCTATATAGCAACGTTTTAACCAAATCAAAGGCTCAAAGCCAAGATTTACACTTTCTTATCTTTAATCAGAAGACATCAACCCAAAGAAAGCAAAGACAAGGGCTTGTATGTTCCAAATTGTCTAGAGAGAACAACGACTTTACATGTGTTGGATCTTCTTGGCAGTGCAAAGAGCTCATCGAGGATCATATAATGATTTACCTCAATATGATCTAAACATAGAGTAAGTTTCGCGAGTAATGTTGAACTGGAAATAAAATAACTCCCTAGTTTCTTCATACTCTTCGCCATGCGTCTTGCTCTTATCTCAACAAACTCAAGTGATGATAACACACAATGAGGCACATCCCAAAAATTTAGTTCACTCCTATAATTTTCAAACCCCTGCAATGTAAAGACAAGTTTGGTTAGTGTATATATATACATGCAATAGTTTCATAATGTAAGTTTAAATATATTTATTATATAATAAATAAAATTTGTACTAACCATGACAAGAGATTTTAGATTTGGACAGCTCTTAAGAAAGACTAATAAACATTCCCAAGATCCAATTGTCATATCTGTGATGCTCAAGCAAGAAAGTTTACTGAATTGAGTCAGTGGATTCAATTTCACCAACTTATAAATGACCTACACAACCAAAAGAATTGTTAACAACTTTTCATAATTGAATAAAGCAAAAAAGAAAAAAAACCCTTAGAGAATTAGTTTACCGTAAGAATATCAGAAGAGATAGTTAAATCTTTGACACAAGAGATCAACATCTCCAAACCGAGATTGTCATCGACCGATACTTCTTCTAGATCCATGGTCTTAAGACAAGGCAAAGAAACTGACTTTGGAAGTTTAGGCAAGCTTGTTTGATTAAGCTTCAAAGAGACCAATCTCTTTGTATAAATGGTTGGAGGTATCTCAACTCTCTTGTACATATAATTGTACATAGTAACGTAGCCCAAAATATCTAGATGTTCGACTTTTAGCCTTAGCACAATATTTGTAGACATCGCAAAAACATGATTGTACCCGTATGCAACATTCCTTAGCTTAACTCTATGTAAGCACAAGTCTGTGTTTAAATCTATAAACCTATTGAGAAACTCAAACTTAGCATTATCTTTAATAGTGCCATTAAAATCTAAATCCAATGCAGGCACTATTTGCCAAAGATTTCTCCATCTGCTGCATAAAAGACTAGTCTTAATCACATCTTTGGTGGTAAGATTTTGAAGTATTTCACATAACAAAGAATTTGGTAATTGGCTGATTATATCTTCTTCTATGATATCATCAATAGATTTTTCTCCGTTTTTTCCCATACGTTATGCTTCGTAAAATTGAAAGAAACAAAGAGAAAGAATGAAATTAAGCAACGTGATATTAGGTTAAGAGATAGAGTTTAAGAGTCTTCGAAAGAGAGAAGATATAGTAATCGAATGCAATATATAATATACTAGATAATCACGCGAGTAAAAATAAAATATTTAGTGTCTAAAATTAATAACATGCATTATTATATTTTGTACGTTTAGATTAAATCCTCTTTAAATCATCTGTTTGCTCGTGTAAAATCTACGTTTAGTTTTCTGTCCTTAAATAAATTATATATTATATATTTCATATTACGTAAAAAATGATTTGAATAAACATCAACCGTTTTTTAAAAATTATATTATGAGTCTTAATTATTCTTACATGTTTGATAATTCTTTTATAATGATTCAAATATAAAAAATTAAGATGTACAAAAATTAAAACTTAAAGTTAACTTTCTATATTATATAAAAACTATTATGAAAAACATGTATTAGATTATAATTTTTCAGTGTTATACATTATAGAATTTATGTGTATATTATAACTTTTCTTTTAACATTATACCGTTTTCATTTACTTAATCTTTTAATAAGCTAGTTTTCCTTTTTGTTAAATTATATCTTTTAAGAAGTAAATAACCAATAATAGGAAATTTTATATTAATTTCTATTTCTAAATTAACACATATCACGATCTAAATTAAACATTGACATATGTCAAAATCCGATGAGTTACAATTTACTTACGTGTCGCGTTGACGTCGAACGCGTTCAGATTTATATAATAAAAACTAGATAAGTACTCGCGTGATACGCAAGTAAAAATAAAATATTTAGTGTCTAAAATTAATAACATGCATAATTATAATTTGTACGTTTAGATTAAATCCTATTTAAATCATCTGTTGGCTCGTGTAAATAAATTATAAATTAAAATCTACGTTTAGTTTTCCATTTATTGTATATTTACCACAAATAAAAAATTCTTGATCGTCTTAGATTACTGAAAAATTATAAATAACAATATTTTTAAGGCTTAATTATTCTTACATGTTTGATAATTCTTTTATAATGATTCAAATGTAAAAAATTAAGATGTATAAAAATTAAAACTTAAAGTAACTTTCTATATTATATAAAAACTATTATGAAAAATATGTATTAGATTATAATTTTCAGTGTTATACATTGTAGAATTTATGTGTATTTTATAACTTTTATTTTAAGATTATACGGTTTCCTTTTACTTTAATTTTAAAAAGCTAGTTTTCCTTTTTGTTGAATTATATCTTTTAAGAAGTAAATAAATAATAATAGAAAAATTTATATTAATTTATATTTCTAGATTGACACATGTCACGATCTAAATTAAACATTGACATATGTCGAAATCCGGTGAGTTAAAATTTGTTTACGTGTCGTGTTCACGTCGAACGCGTTCAACTTTATATAATAAGATAGTAACTGATATGGTTTTTTCTATACAAATAAGAAAATAGCCAATTTGAATTTTAGGATAATATCTCGTTACTATATATTACGTACTGTATATATCGTTCCTACCGATAAAATCAAATTCGATTTTTCCTAAACAAAGGAAATTTTAGTTTAACAAAAAAAGGAAATTTTTACTTGAAGAACATCCATGTCAAAAAATCTTACAATTTATTACATACTAGTCACCTATTTATTATATGAGAGTAAATATTAGATATGATATAATACCAATTCGATTAAAAAAAATTTTTGGATTTATGAAAAACAAATTACAACTTGACACTTCCTATAGTATTATTTTGGAATCCCTTTATAATTCTCTTGATGATGTTTCAGAAATTCTTAAGATTCATTATCTTAATCAGGACTACACAATTTCTTAGAAATAGCATTGGTGGTTCAACCAAACTTTGATTTCATCTCACTTAATATCCCTAATCTTTGATATGATTGGAAACATTAATATAAAATAACCAAAGAAATATATCTTTAAATTATACTCCCTTTATCTCAAATTAAATAATGTGCAAAATTTTGACATACCACTTAAGAAATAATTTTATGTTTGCATAAATATAATTATTTAAAGTCATAATCCAACTAATTGAAAATCATATTACATAATACAAATGGTCATTTTAACCTTTGCAAATACTAAGGGTGGACTTTCGGTTCTTTTGTTTGATTCGGTTTCTAAATTTTGGAACTATATTGGAATCGAAAGGTTTTCAGTTCGGTTCAGTCTAGTTCGATTCCGATTCTGGTTGGGCTTCGGTTCCAATTGAAAAAGTAATTATTTGAGTATAAATTTTCGGATAATTTTGGACATTTTCAATTATTTATAGATACTTTTGAATATTTTCGAATATTTATAAGTATTTTTAAGTATTTTTAGTATTTTTAAATATTTCGGTTTTTTTTGTTATTGAAGTATTTCGGTTCAGTTCCGGTTTTTTCGGTTCTCAAAAATTGGAATCCTTCCGATACTTTCTTTATTTTTCCGGTTTCGATAAAAAAAATTTCGATTCGGTTTTCGATTCTGATTAATTTGTCGAGCCCTAACTAATACGGTGATTAACTCAGCCACCACCCCATGTCGTTTGAAAAACCGTAAACAGCTAATTGATATTACTACAGTCACCTACGCACACGATAGATCAACGGACTAGATCTCATCTCATAATGAAAGTCTATCACCGCCCGTTACCTTAACTCGTACTCAATTTTCTCGCGTTATTTTAAATCTCAGTTTACACCTTTACACTGAGTCTCTCTCTCTTTCTCTCAGATTAGTCGCCGAAGAGAAGCAACCACCTGAGACGGCGGAGATGGCAGGGTACAGAGTGGAAGACGACTACGATTATCTCTTCAAAGTTGTTCTTATAGGCGATTCCGGCGTAGGAAAATCTAATCTCCTCTCCAGATTCACCAAAAACGAGTTTAATCTCGAGTCTAAATCCACCATTGGCGTCGAGTTCGCTACTCGGACTTTAAAAGTCGATGGCAAAGTCATCAAAGCTCAGATTTGGGATACTGCTGGTCAGGAGAGGTTCGTTTCCTCGATCTCTCTCTATTTCGTAAATTTGCGTTGGATTCGTGTGTATCTGAATCGGCCGTCTAGCTAGATCTTGCTCGATGATGAACGTAGTGCTTTTGTTTGAGTTTCTTGGCGCGATTCGATTTTCGTAACTTGGGATCACTCTTAACTATCAAAGTTCCTAAGCACAGATCTATACTTTTTTCTTAACTTGGGATCGAGGAATCTATATGTTCTTTATGTATCTTTATTTGTTAATCAGGAGCTGAATCGTTTTCAGAGAGATGAGTTCTTCACCTTCTCTTAGTCTAGAGATGGTGACTTCTCAATATACGGATTCATTATGCTTTTGGATTAGTGAATGTGTTTAGCAGCATTTTTACTAGAGAGTCTCTCTGTGTTGACGTTTTGTACTCAAAACATTGCTCTCTGTAAATGGTTGACTAAATTTGACCACCATTGAAGGATAAGAATCTGGAAGTAATAATGTAGATTTGAAAACAAGTCTTTGGATTTGACTTAGTATGACCATGGTTGCTTGAAATGAATCTTAATGAGATGGATGAACAAGAGCATGTGATTCTTTGTAGTTTTATAATCATCAGTATAATCAGAGACACTACTATAGATGATAGAGATTTGCAACATGGAAGCAAAGAACTTTCTCTCTTGATTCTTGAATACTTAAGTTGCCTTTTTGTGTTTCTTTGACCTGACAATTTAGTTTATTTATTCCTATTTTTGGCAAGAATATTGAATATCTCAAGATTGCCTCAAAATTAGGATAGTTTCTTGGCTTTTATGACAAATGATTTGCCTATCTTAAGACTTTTAATCACTGATTCTCGGCAGATTTGGTTTTATTGTCGTCACAGGTACCGTGCAATCACAAGTGCATACTACCGCGGAGCAGTGGGGGCACTCCTAGTATACGATGTAACTCGCCGTGCAACATTTGAGAACGTAGACCGGTGGTTAAAAGAGCTCAAGAACCACACGGACCCAAACATCGTGGTGATGCTCGTCGGCAACAAATCCGATCTGCGCCACTTGCTTGCCGTTCCAACGGAAGATGGGAAATCCTACGCCGAGCAAGAATCACTCTGCTTCATGGAAACATCTGCCCTCGAAGCAACCAACGTCGAAGATGCGTTTGCAGAGGTTTTAAAACAGATATACAACATCACAAGCAAGAAGCAAGTCGAAGCCGGCGAAGATGGGAACGGATCTGTGCCAAAAGGAGAGAAAATCGAAGTTAAAAACGATGTATCTGCTCTGAAGAAACTTGGATGCTGCTCAAATTGAAAACAACTTTTTTTCTATAATCTGTTGAGAGAGAATTTTATAACCCCATGATCAATTATTGTTCTTGTTCTGTAACAACAATATCGACATTTTACATGAGTTTTAGAACTATACATTATATAACGTTTCTTGTAACTTTATTTCAAATATTGTTATTAGTCAACCAATTTCAGATTTCATCAGCAAGTGAGACCCAAATGTTTTCAAAAGTCAGAGTAGTAAGCGGGTCGGGTTGCGTTATGTTATCGGGTTTGGTCTTATTTCGCTTGCAGAACCAAAAACGACGACGTCTTAGGTCAACTCTTTAGAGAAATGGGCCCATTAAGGCCCATTAAGATACTTTCTGATTCTTTTCTCTTTGCTTCGCCGAGAAGGGAGGTTCTGCAACAAGCTGCTGCTGCTGAGTGGAAAGAGAAATCTTCAGAGCTCGATGGATCTAACGACGACGCGACAGAGACGCCCACTTCTATCGGATTCTTCTTCTTCATCTTCTTCGACGAAGCCTTACTCGAAGATCGACAAGCATGGACAATCTAACGGCGGAGATGCGGAGGATCGCGGTCTCCGGTGGTTTTTGCCGTTTATAGCGCTTTGTTATCTTCGTTACATGAGCGCCACTTCTAACATCATTCACGACTGCGATGAAGTGTTCAATTACTGGGAACCTCTTCATTTTCTTCTCTACAAGTCGGGATTTCAAACTTGGGAATACAGGTTTGTTTTTGCGCATTGGTGATGATGGTTGTAGTGAGTAAGAGAGACTAAGTTAGCTCAAATGATTCTTCAGTGTGTGTAGATTGTGGGAACATTTTCTTAAAATTCGAAATCAGAAATGTGAAGTTGGGATGTGGTTAAGAAGAACTTTGCTTGTTTGTATCTGATGGTTTGATTTAGGATATCTTAATTGCTACTTTAGTTTTGTATCTGCTTGGTTGATTCATGTCCTCGTTCAGTAAAAAATGTGAATCTTCATGTATAAACATGATTAGAAGTTGATTCTATTATGTGAAAATCGTAATCATAATCATGAGATTTGATTTACTTATGTTTTGTTTTGCAGTTCTAATTTTGCTCTTCGATCCTATTTATACGTTCTCTTCCATGAATTGGCTGGACGGCCTGCTGCTTGGTGGTTTGGTGATGACAAGGTTTAAAGCATTTTTGATTTTCTGATGTTGATCATAATTGATGTGTATCTGCTTTATCTCTTAATTTGCTTTTGTCTATCTTTTGGTTAGGTTAGAGTTTTCTATGCAGTGAGGCTCTTTCTCGGACTGGTTTCTGCGGTTTCGGACACTGTCCTGGTTGTTGCGCTCTCCAGAAAATACGGGAGACGTCTGGCTACCTATGCAGTTGCAATGCTTTGCTTAACCAGTGGCTGCTTCTTTGCTAGCACCAGTGAGTGTTCTGTTTAATGCATTTTCGTGTTACTTGTTTTGGCTTAAAGCTTCTTTTTCATTTTGGCTTTGCAAGTTGTTCTTCCAATCTTTAGATATCATTTTCAAGTGCTGGCATAAGTTTATTCTGATGACGTTTTTCTTTTCCCGTGGCCTGAATTCGGTATTATCTTCTGATTTCCTTATTAATTCATGTTTCCGTTAAATTGGCTAGGCTTCCTCCCCAGTTCATTCTCTATGTATGCCATGAGTCTCTCATCTGGTTTATTACTTTTGGAGAAATATGGCATGGCTGTTGCAGTTTCGGCTGTCGGGGTGATTCTTGGCTGGCCATTTTCTATCCTGGCCTTTTTACCCGTCGTTATTTACGCTCTGGTTAAGAGATTCAAGCAAGCATTTATCTCTGGCGCTGTCACCTCTATTTTTCTCCTTGTAAGTTAGCACCAATTGTAGGTGCTTTCTCTGTGTGGATTTATACGCGTTATTACATATCTCTTGATTTTCACTCACGTCTGTAATTTTAAGTTACTGTTTTCTCTTCTAAATAGTTTTCGTCTCTTTGACAGGGATTCTCAGTACTTGTGGATTACTATTATTACAAGAGATGGACATCTTCAGTTCTTAATCTCTTGATATACAATGTCTTAGGGGGTGGAGAAAGCCATCTATATGGGACTGAAGGAGCATTATTTTATATAAGAAATGGATTTAACAACTTCAACTTATGTTTCATTTTGGCACTATTGTTTATCGCAATATACCCTGTTATCAGAAGAAAGTATGACCATGTCTTGCTTGTTGTGATTTCGCCGATGTATATTTGGCTGGCGTTCATGTCACTTCAGCCCCACAAAGAAGAAAGGTGATTTTTTAAAATGTCTCATCTATTAGTCACTGGACCAGTTATAAGGTACCTTCAACGTTTTTTATTGTCAATCAATTGCTGCAGGTTCCTTTATCCTATATACCCGCTTATATGTGTTTCGGCTTCTGCTGTTATTGAGAACATCCCTGAGCTTTTCCGGGAAAAGTATAGCACTCGTGAAAGTCTTCTGGTGACAGTAAGTTCTAACTTACAATATCGGTGTCTCAGAGTTATTTCTTTCCGCAAATTGAAAATAATTAGATTGTAGGATTCTCACATTTCTTTTAAATATGCAGATAACCAAGTACCTCCGACCTGTGATCCTTGGTCTTATCTTATGTGCTTCACATTCTCGTACATTTTCTCTGATTAATGGCTATTCCGCACCCTTAGAGGTCTACAAACTACTGGAACACCATGATGATGCAGGACCAGGTATAAACAGAACTCTTCGATCATTACAATGCCAACACGAGTGAAGATCATATCTCACTTTTATTTCTAGAACCGTAATTTTATCTATTTGACAGAGTAATAAAGTCCTTTTTTGTACAAAAGTTTTCTGAATACTGTTCTTTGTTTGTTTTATTGGTTTGTCAGGTTCTGTTCTGTGTGTGGGAAGCGAATGGCATCGATACCCGTCATCCTTTTTCGTGCCTGACTACATTAGCGAAGTACGGTGGATCGATGATGGATTCCGCGGTCTACTACCATTCCCATTTAACAGTACACTTGGAGGCACTGCAGCATCGCCTCCGTACTTCAACAACAAGAATCAAGCATCTGATGAGCAATTTGTAACACCCACACTCCTCTATCTCATGGATACCCTTGAAAAATTATCCAATAAAAACTCGGACATTACGTGATTATCTCCATCTTTCATTTTTGTTTCAGTTAAAGAATATCGAAACTTGCACATTCCTCATTGAGCTGCAGCTTAGCAGACCGTATCCATACCGAGGCAGCGACTTATCGACATGGGAGGTATGAGAATCAAAAGTTCAAAACCATCTTCCTGAAACAAAAATATGAAATTTCACCTTTTATCTTTCCGGATTTGTTTCTGTTTGCAGGCGATAGCGGTGTTACCATATCTGGACAGAGAGCTTTCGCCGGCAAAGTATAGATCGTTCTTCATCCCTTACAAATGGCAGGAGAAAAATGTGTTTGGCAAATACGTAATACTTAGAAGAGTCCCAAAATGAATCTAAAAATTCCCCAAAACTCTATAGACTCGTTAGCTTTCTAAAACTGATTAGTATCTGATTTAACTTTGATGTTTTACACGGTTTGGGAGTGGGAAAGAGACTTTTGTAGTAAATCTCCAAGGGTCGGAAGAACATAAGAAAGGAAGATTACGTTTTGTTTGATGTTTTTGACAAATTCTTCTTCTAGACAAAGAAGAAAACTTTTATAACATTATCAAACAAAACTATCAAAATTAAAATACTCATTGACATAATAGGATTTATAGGAGTATAGGAACCTTCCTAATCATTAATCATCATGGTCTCCAAAACATTAATATGGGAGTTGACTTCAAAGCTTTGATTTTCTCGAATGTATCTTTTAATATTGTATTAGAAAAAAAATATATCATTTTAGTTTATTCTTTCTCAAAACTAAAAAAAAAGGAGAAAAAGAAATTAAAATCATTTAAGTGGGCACAAAACTAAAGGCGACGAAGCGTCCTTGATTATTATCGTCATCGCTCTCTACCTCTCTCTCTAAAAAACCCTAGCTTCTCTGAGCTTGATCGAAACCCGATAACGCGCGAAAATGGCGAATAGTAATCTTCCCCGTAGAATCATCAAGGTGTGTGTTCTTCGATCTTATGTAGAATCATCCGATCTCGATTTCGATACTTTGTTTGATTGATCTTATTCCTCTTTTCTTTTCTGCAACTTATGATTCTTTCTTCCTCCGATCTCGTAGGAAACTCAACGTCTACTTAGTGAACCTGGTAAAAAAATCCATCAATTTCTGCCTATCATTGTTTAACATATAGATTTCAGCTGAAACAGTTTGATTTCGATTCGAAATGTTCAAAAATTTTCTTCGGAAGTTTAAATTCAAAAATGGGTGTTTTGTGTTATTAATCCATTGTAGCTCCTGGGATAAGTGCGTCTCCATCAGAGGAAAATATGCGATATTTCAATGTTATGATTCTTGGTCCTACACAATCTCCTTATGAAGGTAGTGTATATTGATTCTTTACTGTTTTTTGAATGTGTGTATAACCACTTCCTTAGTTCATACTTCTGACCATTTTCATTTACCTGCTGTGTCTGTATCTATGTCTACGATTAATACTCAATGATCTGTGGTTTAATGAAAGTATGAAACCTGCTGCGTCTGTATCTTTGTTTGTAGTTACAGACGAATATGTTTGTTTAGGGCCGTGGATATCTGTTGGATCTTGGATTGTGGTGGTTTGAATAACAATATGAGTCTATAAGCTACCCTTGATTTTATTATCGAAACATTTCATTTGTTTGTCTGTGTTCTCGAATATGCAATGCTAAGTCGAAACTCAGGTTCCTTTTTTCATTATCGTTCATTAAATGCCGGTTAATTGATGTTTACCAATGATTTTATTTCATTTTCTATTTCTAGGAGGAGTTTTCAAGTTGGAGCTCTTTTTGCCTGAAGAGTATCCTATGGCAGCTCCCAAGGTAAGTTGCTTCAACTTTGTGAGTTTTTCATTTTACTTCACTCCATGTATATGATGTTGTTCTGGTTTCGTTCATTGCATTCCTGGGCTACTTGAGTAAAATTAGTGTAATCCAACCATTGTAAATTGGCTACTAAAGTAAATGTCTTTACTCTTTACTATTTTTATCTTAGACCAAATGGGTTTCTGAGATTGTGTGATGTCTATTAATGGCTGTTAAAGTGAATGTCTTCACTTTTGATTTTTATACCGAATGAGTTCATGAGATTGGTTATTCTGGTTTGTCATGTCTCCTCCGATTGCATTTCACTTATAAGATTAGACAATGTACTCAAAGCTCCGCTTCTATATTGGTATTGAATTTGAGGGTCTTATTGATGTTATCATTTGTAACACAGGTTAGGTTTCTCACCAAGATATACCATCCTAACATCGACAAGGTCTGTTGTAAAATCCTTTCTTTCGTCCTCTTACCATCGAGATTTATACATAAACACATTCTTATATATCCTTATGAAACTTGTTTTTATCATGTATATATAGCTTGGAAGAATCTGCCTTGACATACTGAAAGATAAGTGGAGTCCTGCATTACAAATAAGAACTGTGCTCTTGAGGTATACATATTCAATATATTCTCTCTACTAAACCAAGAACATTATAGCTATTAATATTTAATCATTTGACACTTTCTGATACTCCAATGCCTTTGTAAAAAAAAAGTATTCAAGCTCTTCTAAGTGCACCAAACCCAGATGATCCATTGTCCGAGAACATAGCTAAGCATTGGAAGAGTAACGAAGCAGAAGCTGTGGAGACAGGTGATAGTATATTATAATCTGCAAAACTCAGTAGTTCCTTGTTCCTCCTCTATAAATTTTATAATCTCATATCAATGTCAACATAATGCAGCTAAGGAATGGACTCGGTTGTATGCAAGTGGGGCTTGACGAAGAATGCATACCGATAATGCATATGGAGAAAGATCGTTGTCATTTAAAATAACATTACATATGGTGAAACTCTTATCTCTCAAGATTTTATCTGAATCCTTTTTTTCCTCTTCTGAAAAAACAGGGGAAAAAGAAGATTGTATTTCTCTAAGTTTGTATAATTAGGTGCGGATTTAAGAATCGTTTACCTATATTCGCAAACTAACTTTCTGATAAGGTTGTGTGTTTGAGCATTGTTCTTTAGCCTCTCTAATCTTTAAAACAAATGTAGATAACAGATTTTGCAGGTTTTGAATTTGTTGAATAGTTAATGAGAGAAGAGAGAGTGTTACTGTTATTACAGATGTGTGAGAAGGCTACTAAAATGAAGTAAAGCTTATTTGGTCAAATGTCAAAAGATTTCAATATTCTTTATGACATTTCAGAAACTGGACTCATCAGTTGAAGGTCGCCTCAAGTAATACCTTAGACTATTGGCAAGAACCTACAAGACAAAAATTTTGATTTTACTCAGCAAATTGCAAATCAAAACAGATATATGTGAAAAGTCTAGTTTCTGATTTCGTGTTTACCTGTTGGAGAGGCTTGATTAGAGCTTTGTTTCTATAGCTTACATGGAACTTTACCTTGGCGAACAAACCCTTTTTTTGTATTTTAACATACAACAACAAAGAAGAAGCAACCATGAGAAAAACAGAGTGGTTTGTATCTTTACCAGAAATTGTGATCAAAATTCGATACTACCTCGGTGTCGAATTCTCCAGATTCGACAGCGACGCTGATATCCGAAATGATCTTCACCAGTTCAAGTAATAGTCCAGGCCTATCAGCTGTTTCTATGTAGAGTAAACTGCATTTCTCAACCAATATAGTTTTGTGGATAAACAATGATCATAGATTTAAAGTATTTGATTGATAAGTGAAGAAGATATGGTTTGTAAAAGTTTGAGGATAAGGTATGGAGTTTTTTTTTACCTTCGGTCCGGTCCATCGTCTTTGATGCTTATATGTGTTGCTATGTCCACATCAACCTGTTAACATCCCCAATCAATAATACACAAGAAAATGAATCTTGAAGATAACTTGCTTACTCTCTTCTTAAACTTATTCAAAAGGGAATAATATGAATCAAGTTTTGGTACTTTCTTTTCCATATTGACCCGCCAAATCGAGAAAAATGAAATACATTCTTGGCTTTTATGTTCAACATCAAACTTTAAGAAGTTTCTTAACCTGTTCAGTTGGTGGAAGAACACCAAAAGCTGCTCCCATCGCCAATTGAGAACTTGATTCCTGAAACAAATCGAAAAAAACAAAATGTGATTGAGTTGAGAAAATATGCAAGATACAAAGATTTGTTAAGAAAAGAGAATTGAGATTTTAGTATTAGGATGTAAGTAAATATTTTACAGGATGAAACTCAAGCAAGTTGTTAATGACTGTGAGACGTATGGCTTCAAGCAGTTCAGGGTCTTCTACTTTTCTTCCACTATCCCTGTGTCAAGAAACAACACAAATCTAAATGTCAAAACTCTCTATGACTTCTTGATTTTCATTAGTATCTTGATCTCCAAAAGAAATTTGTTTGATGATGATGATGATTAAATGAAATGGCATAAAATATACGCTTTAGTAATGGCGAATTTGTTGTGTTTGCCGGAAGAATCGAGGTAAACATTTGCCTTGACAACATTAAGTCCCAAGTTCTTGAGTGCATTCATCTAAAAGCAAAGAGTTTGATTAGTTTATTACTACAAGCTAATGCAAAAGGAAAGGAAGAAATAACAAGAAATCATTACAGTGTCAAGTAAAGCACCAAGACGATCTCCGAATGTTACTTCAACAACGGTTGCATCAGGATCAGAATCTTGGTCGATTATGACCACTGGTGTTGGAACTTTGTCCGAATCAGCTGCACTTCCATCTTTCTTTCCATTCTTCAAAAGAAAAACGCATAAATTTTTAAAAATCTTTTTTTTCTATTTCATACTATTGAGAGATATCGACCGACATGAAGTTCAGATATTTACATATCTGAATCTTTATTTCGGTCGATCTCCACCATCTCATACTATTGAGAGATATCGACCGAGATGAAGTAAATATCTGAATCTTTATCTCGGTCGATCTCTACCATCTCCCAATAAATACCTCAACGGTAGTAGCATTTGATGCTCTAGCCTTCAAGTTACATAATCTGAAATACAAATTACAATCACAACATAGAGTGAACAAGATTATCTCAAACAATACTATGCTTCCAAATCGAAATTCGAAACTAACAATAACATCCATGTCACATGAAGCTTGAATTCAAAATTTCCACAAGAGATCAAGGAAGCAAAAAACCTTAGTCCATGGAGTTTTGTAAGAGATTCATACAAAAATCCAAACGTAGTTCTCATAGGAAGAGCTCCAAAGTCGCGTATGATAGCGCGAGAAGTAGAAGAAGTATCAGTGAAGCAAAGAGCAGAACCAGAAGCAGAGGCCATAGCAACAACCATTACTAAGAGAACCAGAAGTAAATTATAGAAAGAAAGAGGAAAACGTTAGAGATGAAGAAGAAGAAGAAGAGAGTTTGGTGGAAACTTCATGTGTTATCTGCCATGAGAAGATAATAAAATAAAAACTGTCCGTTTGTTTTTCTTCAATCTTATTATTATCTTCAACGTTGGATCACCACACCATCCATCTCCCTAACTTTAGGAAAATTATTATACTCACCAATGTTTTTTTTATTTTTTTAATTTCACAACCGGAAGACTCTCTGCGCTATGCGCGAATAAAATTTCATGTAAAACACGACAAAAGAAATTTTATTTTTGCAAAATAACATATCATTTTTCTGAATACCATATTTTCACGTCATAACTTTTCGTATCAAAGATTACAAAACTAATATGTAGTACATTATTTTATCTTACTCAATACTTTAAAATTAAATAATAATTTATAAAAATTATATCACTTCTTTTTTAAATACCATGTCATATTTTTTGTATAATATTCCATATTTTTAATTTTTCAAATTATCTGATTATATAAGATTTTAGTCTTCAATATAGAAATATTATAATACATACATATGATTACAATATATTCTTTTATGGATTAATGGGAATAAATAGCAGTTTATAGATTAAAATAGATTCTTATCGCTTTATGTACACTATTTACGGTTATGTTATCTAAAATTTATTTATAAAGAAAAATTAGCATATTTGTAAATGATTTTGAATAACTTATTTATGTAGTACTCTCTCGGTCCTATTATATATGTTCTTCTAGTTAAAATTGTGAAATTTAAAACTTATTTCTTTTTTATATTAAAAGTTGTTATTTATATCTAAACAAAATTGTAGATAATGTGAATCCAAAGCAAGCACTACATGTATTTGTATTAATTCTAATTTTAAATTTGGTTAGTACTATATATATCTGTCTCCCTTAGTAAAATTTTATTTAAGTTTTAATTTTTAATTTCTGTTATATTAAAGTATTGGAACTTTTAAAAATCATATATTGTTAACTGATTCCAAAATAAAAAAAAAATTGACAAAAATAATAATTAAACTATTAATCAATATAAAACCAATCAAATTTCACGAAACTGTCGCGTCATAATTTTGATGTTGAAATTCATTCTGGTAAGGACACGTGTCAAGTAAATTCTTAATTAATGTATTGGAGATGTGACAAAGTTTTTCATCATTAGCCCCCAATATAATCGGATGTGACATCATGCTATGCTATTAGACCATCTCCAACCCCACTTCATTTCTTACTCCATAATGGAGCAAAATGTAATTTGGAGTAAGAAATGCTCCAACCCCACTTCATTTTCCACTTCATAATAGAGTAAAAGGTGGGTTTACTCCATAAATGGAGTAATATATTTTTTGTTTGTTCATCACTCCATTTTTCACTCCAAAATGGTGTAAAATAGAATAGGGTTAGAGTAAAATTCAACTCCATTTTGGAGTCACTTCAATTTAGAGGAAAAAAAATAGAGTTTTACATTGGAGATGCCCTTAGTTTGTAGTCTGAAGGCCTCAGGACAAATGATCCGATCCGAACCGAACCGGAAGAAACAAGTCGAGTTTTTGGTGCCGAATAATTCTTAAACTTTGGAACTGAAAAAACCGGAACTTAACAGATTTATATTTGGTTCCAAAAATTTGGAAACAAAAAAATTTTGGTTCTAATTTCGGTTCCGAAAAAAAAGAACCGAATAGATCTAAAACTTTAGAACTGAAAGAACTAGAACCATAATAGAATCGAGCCGAATATTTTGGGAAACCTATTCGAATCGGTTCTAAGATAGATCATAAATCTCGAAACCGGTCGGTTCTTACCCGAAACCCAACCCAATATATGAACTTTGTTAAACTTTTCTCTTTAAAAGCAAAAAAATGGGTATGACGTTATCATTTTAGTAACGGGCCTGAAATTTTGTTATAAAGATAACATTTAGGCCCATTATTAAAAGGGCTCAATACTAAAGTAATCATGTTTAAAATTTAATTACAAGTTTGCCACTCCCCTTAAACCTTGACGCTGACGAGAGAGAGAGAGAGAGTGAGAGGGCGAACGAACCACCGCAATGTGGAAGTTCGCCGTAAGAGAGACTCGCCGTCCGGAATCCCAAATTCAATTGGAGGTCTTGAGCTCCGGCTTCATCCGCCGCGAGAACACTTTCGAAGCTTTGTTGATATTGGCTCCTACTTCAGATTCGAGAATCTCTCGGTTCTCTCTTCTCTTTTATTCAATCTGGTCTTCTTCTTTTATGTTTTTTTTTCAGAATGTTGTGTTAAATTGATGTTAGTGAGAGATCACTGAAAGAAGTTCTTCCAGAGGAATTAGCTTCAGGAATTGAAGATGAGTTTAGAGAATCATGGAGACATGTATTGCTTGTCAGAAAATGTTTCTTAGGCCTCAGAGATAACGTTGTTGATTTCTTAAGTATAAGAACAGTTATTTTGTAAAGACAGTAGGTTTTTGTTAAGCACTGCCTACTTTGTTTTGAAAAGGTGTCAAACTTAAGAAACAGATTGTATTGGATGGTCCTGTTAATTGTGGAAAGAGTACTGCTCTGGCTATGCTTGTTCATTACGCACGTGACGAAGGCTGGTTAGTTTTGTATGCACCGAGAGGCCGTGAGTGGACTCGTGGAGGTTACGTCTATAAGAACCGAACCCGCGTACTGGTTTTTGGGACACTCCTCTACAAGCTGAGAATATTCTCAAGGCAAGATTTTAAATGCTTGGATACTTGAAAGGAGCAGATACTGTGCATGTTCCTGAAGATTCAATTCTGTATGACCTTGTGAAAATGGGTAAAAAGAGCACTGATGCAGCTGTTAATGTGGTGGTGCGACTTAGGAAAGAACTCTCACTCGTAAAAGACGTACCAGTGTTGATCGCAATTGATCAAGGTAGGTCTCAAAATGCTCTTCTATGACTCCATATTTTGTCTTCTATTATTTTGAAACTTTGTCTCCTTTTTCACCAATGTTAATGCTTTCTTGTTGTTTTTACTTGACTATCAGTATAACAGTTGGTTTACATTCAGTGAGTTTCAGGAGCCCGCAACACCACGTTCTTGCCGTTCTATGAATCTCTCTTCCAAATTCAGACATATTGGTTGGCAGGTGAATGCTTTCAGAAGCATGATGCATGATGATATGATGATGGGTGCATTCTCGCACTCAACAGCAATAGGAAAACTACATAAAGAATCCCCCAGATGTTCCTCTTGATGCCCGTCACAACTCACCTCGGTATACTTTAGAAGAAGCAGAATCAGTTTGCTATTACTACCTTCAGGTAAATTACATGAAACCAATTAATAATACACCACTCTCTAATTAATCGTCGGCTGATGATATCATTTTTCTTGTTGTCTATCTCCTTGGTTCATCATTGAATTCACCTTACTTCAGTGTGTGTACATATGTGTGGACTTAAAGCGAATCTCGATTTTCACAAACGTTCAATACACTCTAAACTGTCGCAGGCAAAGACTAGTTCGGCGAGGAGTGTTTTCAGAAGAAGATATATTATCTGGCTAATGGAAATGGAGCAGAGATGTGTTGGTTAGTCCCTTTCATGCGTTGAGAAGCAAACAAAATTAGAGAGGGAGGTTTGTTATGCTGATTACTTCCTTTGCTGCTTCTTTAAGTTACACTAGGACTATGTCCGCGCTACGCGCGGATTTGTGTTTACGGTATTTGTGT
>OVAN01004957.1:0-24576 GCA_900406275.1 Anastatica hierochuntica | reverse complement strand
CTTTCTAATGATTCATTTCTGTTTATATTTTAACTGTGAATTTTATTTTTTTAATTTTTCCTTATCTAAAGAATCATTATTCTTAATTTGGAGATGCTCATTTTTATATTAATATTAATTGTTAATTATCTATACATTTGAGAATTATGTACGTTTGATTAAATTGCTTTAAAAGAAGAATTAACCACAAAAAGTACTATAAGTGATAATATGATATAAATTTGTAAATATACTATGATATGTAAGTCATTAAAATTTTTTAACTTTTTAAAATTTTTGAATTTGTTATATTAAAATTAGGATTATTTTATAAATAAATTTGTGATAAATTATTTATAAATATCTAAATACAATTTATTTTTACTAACATTTACTGCAAAGTTACCAATCATTTGTTTTATAAGAATGATAAGTCATATTTTTACAGCAAACATATTACATAAATCTGCAAGCTTTACCACATAAATTTTACTGCAAATTACATCAAATTATAACATCTACTGCAACTCAATATTGAAAATGCATGTTACCAATCGGAGCCTTAGTCAAATTTTTGAAGAGAAAAACATTCAAGGATCTTCAGCATTATCCCGAGGCAGATCAACCACGAGCTGAGAACGCGCAACATCGCCAGGAGGAAGCTCGGGAAGGAGCGCATTCGACGCTTGATAAGACGTAGGAAGAGTCGAGGCTCCATCCTGGGAATGACCCACCGACACCAGTTCCGAAAGAACCAGGTCGACATTCATCAACTCCACCTCATCTTGGGATTCGAGCCAAGCATCGGCTTCCTCCTTCCTAGTCTTAAAATCCTCAACATAATCCGCCGGAGGAGCCAATCCGTACTTTTCCCCGAGGTCTTTGATCACCCCTAGGATCCCCTTAAGTTGATTTGCATACAAGTAAGTCTTCTTGATGCGCTTCTGGTTGTCGAGGTACCGTTTAACCTTACCCAGATGACCCACGCACTCATCTCTCATCAACATCCAACGACGCCTCTCTGCCTACACTCCTTCATTGCGAGATTTCGTCAACTCCTCCACCTCGACTTCCAGCTTGTTCGTGAGGCTGTCGTTCTCAAATGCGAGCTCCTCCACTCTGCAGTTTGACCTAGCAATCTCCTCATCGGCCTTCTGCTCCATCTCGGTGAAACGACATACATCGCCCGACAGGTCAATGATCTGCTTATCTCTAGCGAGAACATCGAGCTTTGGACTCGAGATCTCCCTCTTGGTCTCCTTCTCCATTTTTCAAATCCTTGTCATGGTGCTCCAAGGATTTGTGGAGCTTCTTGACCTTACGATCATACTTGTTGACCAAGTTGGTAGAGTGAAAAGCCAGCCGACATGGTCCAAACAAAAAGATTTAGTAAAATAAACAAAAAAAGATGGAGCAAGAACGAGGCGAGACTGGTACATACCTCCTGAGTACACTTAGACACTTTGCGGAAATCATCCGCAAACTCGAGGTCTTTCACCAGTGGGAGGTTGACATCCGAAGAGGCCAAAACTCGATGCAGCTCACCACACGCCATTGCGTCATCAATAATTGGAACACGACCGATATACCTGACCGTGAAGCCAAATTTATTGGCGGAGTCGATCTCAAAAGAAATTATCGTAGGCCCACTCGAGACGCCAGCAGCCTCCTTAGTAGTCGGTGGCTGAGAACCAACGCCCACCTGTGGTAGCGCCGCGTCGACGATCGACAGGTCCCTAGCAGCCTCGACAACGGCGACCTCTGTCCCCGTCGCTTTCAGTAGGCTCGATGGGATTCTTCTAAGAAAGCGAAGCAATAGAAGAGGGAAAAAATTCGAGCCTCGGGAACCTTCAGCGAGGCCACATTACCCTATAAGGTGCACCAGATTCTCTTCAGCAGAGGCTCGTGGTCCTCTGGGTCGAACACCTCTTCGTCACCAAGGTTACCCCTAACATCGTGGTCCGCGATGGCGACGGTAGCTTGCTGGGCCTCGAGGAGATGATCCAAGATAGTAAGATCCGTAATTGGAACCACCCTTCGAGGTGCAACCTGAGTCTAGGTCCCTTCTCCTTGAGGGGCTTTCCTCTTATTCGTCTTGTTCGAGAAAAGGTTGAGAAAATCATCATCGAAACGGCCAATCTCTACAGCAGGGTCGTAAACAAGTGGTCGCTCTTGACAAGGGGGTAACCTCCAAGAAGCTGCAGAGACAAGCAAGGAAAATCTCAAAACGATGACTGTATAACATACCTAATGACGCGATGGAGAAACTGGGCACTTACGTTCTTTGATTACAAAGAAGTTCCTCTTGATGGATTTCAGAACGTCAGGCCAGGGAGTCAAATGCCTCGCCTTGAGCTTCTTGATAAAATCCAGGTACTCGTGAGGAATAACATTGATCGGAAGAGGTCGATCTGCACGAAAAGAAAAATGGCGTCAAAAGAAAAAAGACATAAAGACCCCTGGACTGATCAAGCTAGGATTAACTACCGATGCTATGATTCCATCCTCTCATGTATCCCCGGTGAGGGTCGAGAACCGACACCTCGTTGATCCTGAAAAAGAATTATTTGGACCACCACCGGTCGATCTTAGTGTTGCGACCAACAACAAGCTTACAACCTGGTTTGAAACTGATATACCAAGTTCCTGGAAGAGAAGGGTTTGGAATGATCGAGGTCATCTCCTCAAACATATCCAGTGTCATCTCGGAGCCAAGCTTTGAGGTCATAGAGATCGTAGCTACCAAATTCCTGACAGATAGAGCGGTAAGCTGTGTAAAGGCCAGACCCCGGGCCTTGCAGTAAGATATGAGCAACAGAGGTAGAGGGAACCAAAGGCCGACCTCTGCAAAGGAGGCCTCGTAGAGCGCGAGAAAGCCCAACGGGGGATTCTAGGGTCGTTGCGATGGACCAGGAGATCTCACCTCGAGCCCGGAAGGTCAACTCCTGGCGATCTTACGAAGCGATTCCGAGTCCGACCTGGAGGGCTCGATCTTATTTATCTTGTGAGGCTTCTTCTCTTTGGTCGAGGCTGCTTTGGCCTTGGCAGGCTTGGCCTCAACCTTCTTCCCTTTCCGTTGAGAGCCAAGCACCAGCCGACGCTCCAGAGACTGATTTCCTGGAAGATCCCTAGAAGACAGTGATGGAGAAGCCTCGATTGGTCTTTGCGATGACGATGTCGCACCACTAGAAATATGTTCACACTAGCGCCTCGCAAACTCCCCGACAGGATCCCGCTCATGGCTCTCCGAGGAAGACAAAGTTGAACTTGAAGAAGACTTAGGAGAGTCGACATGAGACTCATCAGTGGAGAACTGGAAAGAAATGGATCGTTGCGACCCAGAAGAATCAAGAGACCCAACACTAACAGATAACGACATGACAGACTGGAGATATTTAAGATCTGTTTAAAGAAAAACACAAGAACAGAGACGCGTTCTTCGCAAATCGGAGAAATTAACGAAGGAACAGACATGGATATGGAGGAGTCGCGCTGGAAAAACCAAAAAGAGAAGAGAGAGAATAGAGAAAAAGAAGTTACCTTTTATGCCAAGAAAAGTGAGAGGAAGCCGAAAAGACATCTCATCATTAACCCTAGAAACGGTCTCGCACTTCCCCAAGCGTAGGCCCTGAACGTGGCAGGGTGAGAAGAAGCCACGCCTTCTGGAATTTCTAATCTTCTAGAGCACGCCAAGCTAGACCTCAGAAAGTCTGCTCACCTCGCATCCTTCTCGTGTCAGACTCGAGGGGGGGGGACTAATTGTTGGAGGTGGGCTTAGCACCCCCAACTGCTAGGTCCACTCTGGAAGATTATGGGCTCGAGGCCCGGGTCGAGCTCGATGGTCCGACACGACAACAATCGACGCTGCGGTCAAGGAAAGATAAAGCCCACTCCGCAAGGAGCAATGTCACCATACGGTCCCGCATTTAATAAAGTACGGGAGATGTCGCAGGGCATGGAGGCGGCTCGCGAACTAGATGCACCGACGATGAGGTCATTACCTGACACACGTTGATAAAAGCCTGAAGACCTGCCGATCACCTCGATAAAGGTATGGGCCACCTAAAAAGCCGACATTATGGACGGGCAGACTGACACGCCGCGCGAATCCCGCCGACCCAGACCATGTCGAGGGTTGATCTCTTGACCTGAAAACGACATAAACGAAGGGGCTTCACTCTATAAATAGGGAATTTCGCTTGGAGAAAAGGAGGAGCTTTGAAGAGGGAAAAGCTAGAACAAAAAAGATCAGATATCTCTTTGTAAAACTCTTAACATCCAAATACAAAAAGTAAATAAAATTCATTCATTGTTCATCAATCCACGCTTTATTAACGGGATCTCCGATCCACACCTCACTTAGCAACTCGGTCTAAGTCATGTCGCATCTCACCCTCGAAAAGTATTCTTATTGCTTGAATCTTTAGTTCTTTGGGGTTCGACCCTTAAGTACTACAATCGAAATAGTCATTGTTATATGATTAAGTTATAAATTTGAAACTTGAAGAAGTTAATCACTAGCGAAACCTAACCTCAACACTAGCTCAAGTTCGTGCGATGTGTATTTTTGAGCTAAGGAAAATCGAGAGATTTTCCATGGTAGTTTTGACAAAGCAAATGATATTTTTAAGTGATTCATGTTGATGTTTGGGGGTGTTATCTTATTCAATCTTCATGTGAAGCAATTTATTTTCTTAACATTGTTTATGATTTCTCGAGAGAAGTTGGACTTAGTTTCTCTTAGAAAAATAAGAGGTTCTTGGTGTTCTACCAGAATTTTTTAAGAGTATCCTCCATTGTATAACTCTATTTTCTACTCCAAAATGTGATTGTGGTTTGTTGCAATGCATTACTCTATTTTTATTCAAAAATGAATATTTCAAATAGATTCTAATTTTATTTAGTTAATTATTGTTAATAATAATTTTTATTTATAATAATTAACAATTTGCCTCAACTATTTTATATTTTACAAAAGTTTCAGAAAATATCTTACTGAAAATAAAAAGAATTATTATATAAAGAAGCACACAATACATTATAAAAAATATATAAGATGACATTTTTTTGGTTTAGTAATGGCTATTATTGTATTTTTCAAAAAAGATCAATAGAGTCACTTCGTAGTTAAAATAAATTTTTTTTTTATGCTAGGGTTTCCTATATTAAGTAAGAAAATCAAGAAGCTTCTTCTATATGTACAATTTCTGGGCAATATTTGAATGATCTTGGTGAATCCGTAAGTATTTTTTCAGATTATTAAATCAATAGTTTTTATGATATATTTTATCATATACATTTTTTGTTTTGATATTAACTTATACATTTTATGTAAAATTATTAAGATTATCCAATGTGGAATATCATAACTCTTTTCATCTTATTGTATCATCTTAAATATTAATTTAGTGCAAACAAAATATCCATAGTTTAAAGACTATCTTATATATAAAAAAGTTGAACTCCAAAATAGAATAGTAGGTAGAACTAATCCATATATGGAGTAACCCTAACGATTATTCCATTTTGAAGTTGAAATTGGAGTGGGATTGGATTAGAATTAAATAGAAATTGATATTTGGAGTCAAAAAGAGAGTAGAGTTAGAGATCCTCTAAATATGTTAAAAAAAATTTGCCAAGCTAATGAAGTCTGCTCGTAGTGAAAATGACACATAGTTTATGTGCTTGTCTACATTTTTTGTGATCTTGCGATTGTACATCAAATTTCTTGTGTTGCCACTTCACAACATAATACCCATGTAGAACGTAAATGTTGCTCATTCTTTGTTATTTCAGGCATATATGCAAATCATGTTATGGGGAGAAGCAATTTTAACCAAAATTTATTTGATAAAACCTACACCTAATGCGATTCATAATGGTAAATCTCTTTTTGAAATACTTCATGGCTTCAAACTAGATTATAGTCATCTTCAAATTTTTGGGTCGACATGTTATACTCATTTTTCTTTCAATTCTAAAGACAAGTTTAGTCAATGGAGTAGAATTTAGGCCTTCCTCTTTGCTTTCTCTACCACCTTCATCTCCCTCGTTATTAAATGATGATTGAATTCATTTCGTTCATGTCTCTTTGAAGGACTTGGTAGTGTCACCGGAAAGGAGAAGTTCTAAGTTTGTGTCAGTTTTAATTTTAAGGGGAGAGATCATAAGATTTTGCAAAAAATACAACATCTCCTTTTTCGGCATCTGATTTGCTAGAATCATCATCATCGGTTGTTCTGAGTCGTCGGTTTGATCGTCCCTTCCAGTCTTTGTTTTGATTCAGTCTTCAACGACATCTTTGTCTTCTTTGTAGCAGATTTCTCTACCAACTTGGTCGTGCTTTGAGAGCAAACACCAAATTAATTAAGCTTCAAGACTATGTTACCTTTGCGACCACATCGTCTTCAACCTTTCATGCTTCATCACTCTCTTCGCCTCAACCCTCTACGGTCAAAGCTACACCTTTATACCCTTTGTTAGATTATGTCTCGAATACGACTCTACCCACTATGGTCCACCACATCATGTTTTTCTTGTTGCTATTACAACCGCCTCGGAGCTTAAACACTTTATAGAGACAGTTCTTGATCCCTAATGGAACAATTCAATGAATATTGAGGTTGGTGTTTTGGAGGTCAATCGAACATGGGATATTTGTGACTTATCACCAGAGAAAGAAGAAATTGATAGTAAATGAGTTTACGTGATTAAGTATAATGATGATGACTCCATTGAGCGAAATAAGTCATGTCTGGTCGCTCAGGGTAGCAATTAAGTTGAAAGGAAAGATTACAATAAAAACTTTGCACCTGTTGTTTAGATGATGATTGTTCATACTTTTTTGCCTTAAGCTGCTGGTAAAAATTACAAGTCCATAAGATGGATGTTCATAATACCTTTCTTTATGGAGATACGAAGGAAGACGTTTATATGAAGTTGCCTCCGAGTTTTCCTCATACTTATCCTGCTAAAGTTTACAGGTTGAGGAATTCTTTTTGTGGTCTTAACTATGCTCCTCGTTGTTCATTTCCTAAGTTGTCTATCATATTGCTTAACTTTTGTTTTTGTTTAGTCCTATGAAGACCACTCATTTTTTTTTATCTCAATAAGGTTTAGAACTTTGAGTGTTGGTCTATGTGGATGATTTGCTTATTTCGGGAACAATGATCACATTCTTCTCAAGTTTAAGGAGTATCTCGAACGTTATTTTCACATGAATCTAGGAAAATTAAAATATTTCATAGGTATTGAGGTGAGTCGGAGTCGTAAGGGCATTTAATTGTCCCAGATGAAATATGCCTTGCACAATGTCTCAGAGTGGGGGTTTCTTGATTCTTAGCCTACCACAACACCCTTAGGGCAGAATCATCATCTTCCTACAACTGATTGTCTTGTTATAGCTGCTCCTAGTTGTATCGTTGTTTGACTGGTCATCGTATATATCTCACTACACGTCCGTAACTCAGTTACACTATTCATATGTTATCACAACTTACGCAAACTCCTAGTGAAATTCATTGGGAGGTTTTTTCTGAAGGGTTGACTAGGTTAAGGTATTTTGCTGTCATCCTCTGTTGATCTTTCCCTTTCTATGTTTTGTGATTCAGACTGAGCTACATGTCTATTGACGCGTCGTTCTCTTAGTGCTTATGTGGTTGTGCTTGGTGCTCCTATTTCATGGATGACTAAAAAGCCTGATACAATGTCTCATTTGTTTATAGAGGCTGAATTTAGAGCAATGGTTGTAGCTCTTCGTGAAGTCAAGTGCGTTTGAAAATTACTAGTTGAGATGGGTGTTGATGTTTCTAGTCTTTTTTTCTCACAGTATCTGCTACTGATGTTTCTAGTCTATGTTGTTTATTTTATAAGGCTGCAGTTCATATTGCCGCAAATTTGGTCGTTCATGAACGCACTTAACATATATAATCCAAATGTCAATCCATTCGAGATGCTGTTAATGATGAGATTATTTTGACAAAACGTGTTCGTATAGACCAACAGATTGTAGACATCTTAACAAAGGCGCTCGATCATGACATATTTGTTTATCTTGTGTCCAAGTTGGACGTTTATGACTTGCACCATCTAACTTGAAGGAAGTATTTGAGGGAATTTATGTAATTTATGGAGGCAAGCGACTTAATCTTAATTTTGCATATATTATCTTTGTCAATAAGTTCATACTTCCTATTTTTTGCGAATTTTAGTGGTTGATCTAAGAAATAGTTTATGTGTCTAATACCTCTTATATGTGATCAATAAACGCAAGAAGTTAAGATTCTGCATAAGCTACAAAACATATCAACCAATCAAATTATTATAATTAATTCTAAAACTCACGGGTAAATAATTCGTGGACAAAAATCATTTAAACTGTTTATTTTTAATACATAAGAGTACTTTTAACCTAAACAAATATTTAAAAAAGTCTTATATATATGTATAGACAAATTAACATTTTGGGTTGATAAAAGTTT
Source organism: Anastatica hierochuntica (assembly GCA_900406275.1). Classification (NCBI taxonomy): domain Eukaryota; kingdom Viridiplantae; phylum Streptophyta; class Magnoliopsida; order Brassicales; family Brassicaceae; genus Anastatica; species Anastatica hierochuntica. The sequence goes on along the minus strand of OVAN01004957.1, from coordinate 16,117 downwards.
CGAGGTGTTAAAATTAAGAGAAGATTACCTAAAATAATTCTAAAAAATTTAAAAATTACTAGAATAATAACCTTTTACTAAACTACCTCTAATCTTTTGACAATTTACCATTAAACCCTTCATGTTCTATTTTGCACATTAATTGAAAAAACGAAAAAATGAAAAAACAACTAAAATATTTTAAATAAAAAAGAAAATTTATAAACTTGAAAGGAAAAAAATAAAAAAATTACAAATTAAAAGCTAAAATTTATAATAAAATAAAAATATATAATTCAAATTTACAAAAATAAATTTAAATTAAAAAGTATATAAATGAATAATGAAAAATTTTAAATTAAAATAAAATTCTAATACTAAAATTTAAATTTGTTTCTAACTAATAAAATTGAAAATTTAAAAAAAAAATCTTATAATGTAAAGAAAATTTGTATAACTAATAATTTTATAAAATGTAAAAAAAGTATATTAAAAAAAATTAAAATTTTTAAAAGTAAATTTTACTAAATTTAAATTTAATTTATTTTATATAAAATCAAAGTAAAAATATTATTTGAAAATAAAGATTTATTTTAAGCTAATAAAAATGAATAATAAAAACTAAAACTAAAAAATATAAAATAATAGAATAAATATTATAATAAATAGTTAAAATGGACTGAAAATAATAAGACATATTAAAATTAATAAAAATAAGAGACATTAATTAAAGTATTAAAATTTTATGAAAGTATTAAAATTTTTTTTCCCAAATTAACAAAGAACTAGTTAAAATCAAATAAAATTATTGCTAATTTTTTAAAGTGACTAAAAGGAAATAAATTTTTATATATCTTTAAATTTAAGTAAATTATCAAAAGTAAATATAAATTTTTAATAAAAATATTAATAAATCAAAATATCACTATAAAAGAATGATAAATATAAAATATTAGAAAACATAAAACATTAAAATTAGAATTTTTTTTTATTTGATGCTGTTACAGATTTATTTTAACTGTTGTTTAATTCAGTTGTTTATTATACAAATTTGTAGCCATGAAAATAAAATATAAGAAAATAAAAACAGTAAACAAATCTATAGTGACGAAAAAACTTTTGTGTTATTCTAGTTAGAGAAAAATCTTTGGCATCATGACAAGAGAAACTATGTAGTCAAAACACATAAATATATGACTCTCTAAAACTCTTTAGCAACATAAAATAAATCTGGAGCCACTTAACGTTTGTCTAGTAATTAACTTTTTCAAAAAATTTTGTAGCCAAATTACAGAATTTTTAAGACAAAACAAAATTTGTAGTGCGTGTTTTCAATTTTTTTTTCGATCGAAAAACAAATCTGTTACAGAAAATCTGTGGTGTTTTGAAAAAGCTGCAGTAATTGCACAAAAAATCTGTAGAAAACAAAAAGTCTGTAGTAAAGTAGAATAAATCTGCAATGATTTTTTTAAAAAAAACTATGAGACACTTAAAACTCTGTAGCATCAATGATAAAAAAATCTGTGAAAAAACAAATATGTGACAGGTTAACAAATTTGTGGCTTCATGTATGTATATAAATCTGTAGTTCGGAAAAAATCTGAGGTTCCAAAAAATAAATTTGTATACATATTTATAAATTTTGGAGAAGTTAAAGTCACTACAGATTTGTTTTCTAGATTTTTTGCACTTTCGAGCGAATCTCATTGATGACATTAAGGTAATATTGTTTTTTTTTACAAATTGCTGGAAAGGTACTATGAGTATTAAAATTTCAAATAACTCTAATCTTTTGTAATGTCATTCTAGTTATTTATGTCTTTTTCGGAGTTAGTCTAGTTTTTTCCCTAAAATTTATAGGACCCAGTGAGCTCCCAAAATCGCTTACTTATTTAATGTAATTGGACATTATTGAGCAAATATTTTTGTCTTATAGTTTAACATTATTCAATAGAATTAAAGTAAGATTCCACTTTTTCTTTGTCCAACAAATGCTTCGCTGTTAACGAAAAAGCATTTTCACATATGTAAAGCTTCGACGATACGAAACTTTTATATTGAAGTTTTGCAATTGTGAATTCCTCAATGTATCATCAATTGACGCAGAGAAGAAGAAATGGCCCAAGAACCTCAAGTCCGCTCCACCAAATTATGGATACATCAGTTTTTTGTCGTCTAAGGTTTAGGGCTTTACTTCTCTCTATAAATAGAGAAGAGATTCGACCAAGGGCTGTTGACACAGAGAAAGTGTAACATCCCGGGCCTAAAGTCGTATGTTTTAATGAAAGTCCACATAAAACTCTAGGCCCATTAGATTTTGAGGAGGAACCTCATTCTTTTTTCTATAAAAGGACTCATAGGGATACATAATTAGAGCATCAGAAAATACAGCGGAGCTCTGCAGAAGTGACCAGCCAACGTCGACCAGCTCACAGCCAGCCGCTGCCAACAAGCCACCGCCGCTGCCGCCTTCTTTAGCCGTGAGCCGCCGCCGGTTTTAACCGTGAGGAGGAGAGGCCACCGCGAGATCCGTCCATCTTTCCGTATTCGTGAATCCTCAGCTTCTCATCGTTTTCTTCGTCGTCAATAGCTTAGATCTCTGAGGTAAAGGCCGTGTCTCCCTCCGTGCTCTTGTTTGATTAGGATTCCTAGCCAGGATTTGTCTGTTTCTCTAGATCTGAACCCTAAACTCCTTCAGGATTCAGATCTGCTTTCCCGGAGACCGGATCTACCTTCCAGTGACCTAGATCCATCGATTTTTAAGGGCTAGGTGAGGAGCTACTGCGTGATCCCCCGTCTTCCCTTAGCTTGACTTTCATCTATTAATATCTTAGGCTTCTCGCGTCGTTTGGTCCTAATTGGTGTCTTGATTGTTGAATGTGACTCTTATTGATTGTTGACTGCTAGATCTAGGATTATTATAGTTGTGGTTGCAGGAAGAGACAATACGCTCGTGTAGATCGGGGTACTGGTTCTCTGTGTTTTTTGTGCTTGAGGTACAGTGCGCTCGTGTAGATCGGGGCATCGTATGAGGGGCTGACGAGCCGGTGAAAGACCTGAAAGGGCACGTGGAAGACTTGTATGGCAAAACCTGATTGGTGCATTTGATGTGCATCTAGGAACTTGTTTTATTCTTTGGGTACATTAGGGTCCATGATTGTGTATTTAGTTCTAATCTATTAGTGGGTGTTTGGATAGGCAAGGCTTTCGGGTCGCGTTGTTAGCAATCCACCACCTCACTGAGTGATTCGCCTGTCACTCACCTCTCTTTTCCCCTTCTGATGTGATCGTGGCCAACGACCAAGATGTCCCAGAACTTTCGGACGGATAGCTTGTACCTGAGGAACCCAAAGCCGAGGAGCAGCTGGATCCAGAAAATGTCTTAGGCGAATCATCTGGTCCAATGACCCGATCCAAGACGTAGCAGCTCAATTATGCCGTCAAAGAACTTCTCCGGCAGGATCCGGGCAGCTTAGCGAGTGCTTATCCGATCGCGTTGATCGTGATTCAAGCCTCCGAAAGCCGTCATTAATGGAGGTGTCGGGCCTTGCACTCTTTTTCATTCTCTCGGTTTTGTCCCATCGAGTTTTCCGAGAATGGTTTTTAACGAGGCAAGTCCCGGGACTATTTCCCAAGCCCGCTAATGACAAAGGGTCCACGTTTTGAAGACCAAGAAGACTAATAAAGTGCCTCCCAATGCATGGCGAATTAGTTGTGGTCTTTCTTGGAACTTGTTATTTATTTAATGTTTTTCATTTAATGAGGATGCTTCCTACCTAAGTCCTATTCTATGTAAGGAGCACCTCTCTTCATTTGTAAACCATCCAACTTTCAAAAAAACTTTCTCTCTCTCTCTTTTGCTTCTCTCTAGAAAACAAAAGAAACTTAGTACTTTAGGAATTTTATTCATTAGTAAATCTAATCCGAAAGTCCGAGAGCTTTCCGCAGCTCTTCTGAAGTTTCAATCAATCCACGCATCGTCGTTCGGGATCATCCTCTCGCCATCACGAGTAATATCTTCGATTTACTTCGTGTTCGGATTGATCGTTCGGCTTCTGCATCGTTCCACCTCATTCGAACGTCCGTTCACAATCCCAACGTCTGTTCTGTTGGAATTCGTAAGGATTTATAGATACATTTACGAATGTAATTCCCAAGAACCGTGCAAATTATTGACTTTGAATCTAATATACGGGTATCGAATATACCTGGAAAATATACAACGGAAGTCTGATCTGGATTTGGATCGAGGTTTTAAGCACTCCAAGTGTCGTGCCTCTACCGGTATCCACACGCACACAAATTAGATCGAATCGGGATGCTAGCGCCGTTTGAGATCAGATTTCAAAATTAGACAAACGATTTGTCTCTGTATAATATTTAGGGTTTTGTTTGTGCCTCACAGACCAAAAAAAACATACACTCGATTATGGTCAATATATATACATATATTGGTCGACACATTTGTTTAATGGGCCAAGCCCNTCGATTATGATCAATATATATACATATATTGGTCGACACATTTGTTTAATGCGCCAAGCCCATAATATGTTTTTGATTCCCTTTATTAATCAAATCAAATTTGATTAATTAGTACATATACAATTATATATAGTATTGTTATTTTATTTATCATCTAAATAAAATCAGCAAAACCCTTGTATACTTTGATCCAATTTGCTTAGGTGTGTGACCCTGTAGTATCGTATAGTATTAGTAATAGATTCTTAATCTATAGATTATAAGCGGTCTCTAGCAAAACATTATAACCACCTAATATTATACGATGTGTCAAACCTCGACACTCCCAACATGTTCCTCCACGCATCCATCCATCCGACCGTTCGTACACCCATATCCGAACGTGCCTAACCCTTAAAACCTTCTAAGTCTTCTGCTACAATCCTTTCAACCATCAAGACGAAAAGCGCATCCTAGGAGCCGATCCTTTGTCTCGACAAGGATCATATCACCTTCCCATTTGCCCTCTTTCAGGTGAGAAGGACGAGTAGCTGGAGACCGGGATGGGCATATGGTGTTATTTGGGATCAACATCGTTTTCCTTTATTTTAATGTTTTGCACGGATTCTATGCTTTAAATGTTTTAGTTGATGATTTGGATTTGGTTGTTGAGTTGATTGAGACCGATTATGGATTTGAGTTGTTTAAGTTTAATAAAGTTGATCCTTGGGATTTAATCTGTTGTTGCGTGGACTCTAAGGTAGAGTCGTAGCATGCCGTGTCCTGAAAGTAAGGGGCATGTGTTACATTTTGGGTATCGGAGCCCAAAGTTTTTGTCAGACCGGTTCCGACCCGGGAGACGGATGAGTAGAAAGTTTTCTTAAATTGGTTTTCAAATGGTTTTTAGTGTTTTAAAGTATTTTAGGGTCGGGAATTTTTAGAAAATAAAAAGAACACCATGCTACCTGATGTCGTTCCATATTCGTTATTGCATTTCTGGTTCAGAATAAAGATTAACCAGCTTGTTTCTTTAAGTTTAACCCTTGTTGTGAAGGATAATTGTCATCAAAGACTCCAGGGTGAGCAGAGTCAATCTTGATGTGTAGCCAATCAAGGGTGTTTATGTCAAGAGGTTTTGAGGGAGTCAATTCGTTCTTCAATAAGTGAACCACCCACCTTTGCCTTTTCAGTGTTGTGTGCTTGTGTGTTAGAGTTAAGTTTGTACATGAGTTAGAAGACTTAAGGTCGTGAAACCTTGTAGGATCGATTCTCGTTGAGGGTGGGAAAACTTACACTTTGTTCGATTCTGGAGCCATAAATAGTTTTATGAGCCCGAAAATGGCAAAGTGTTGGACCTTTAAAGGTCAGTTCGTTCCGAGGAACGAAAGGATAGACACAGTAGGCAGGGAGAGACTTGGAGCTACCATAATCTACTCAAACGTACCAGTCATACTTGGAGGAGAGGAGTTTGCAGTCAACCTTGTAGAGATGGAGATGGTACGCTACGATGTGATCCTAGGAATGGATTGGCTTGACCATTATGAAGTAAGCCTGGATTAGGACGACCAGCGGGTTACCGGTCATATCCATGCTGCACGCAGAGGAGTAAATAGCGAAAGGGAGCGAGGCATTCTTGGCCACCATCACCACAGTTAAGGAAGCCGAGGTGCCGGAGATCAGGGATATCCGTATAGTGGTAGAATATGAGGACGTATTCGAACCATTACGAGGCCCGCCGCCAACCCAGGAAGACGCCTTCACCATCGAGCTAGAGCCACGGATGACCCCTGTGTCTCAAGCTCCATATTGTTTGGCACCAGCAGAAATGGCTGATCTAAAGAAGCAGTTAGAGGACCTAACTGACAAAGGCTTCATCCGGCCGAGCAGCTCGCCATGGGGAGCGCCTGTTCTGTTCGTGAAGAAGGACATAAGTTTTAGGTTGTGTATTAACTACCGAGGGCTCAACAAGGTGACAATGAAGAACAAGTATCCGCTTTCACGAATCGATGAACTGTTTGACCAGCTGCAAGGAGCGTCGTGTTTCTCAAAAATTGATCTAGCATCAGGTTATCATAAAGTTCCTATTGTGGAGCTAAACGTGAGGAAAACGGCTTTCCGGACACGTTATGGACATTATGAATTCGTAGTCATGCCCTAAAGATCTGGCGAGCATACTTGTATGAAGAGAACGTACAGATCTTCACCGACCACAAGAGCTTGAAGTACATCTTCATCCAAGCAGACTTGAATCTGAGGCAGCGTAGATGGTTGGAAATACTAGCAGATTACCAATTGGAGATAGCATATCACCTTAGTAAGGCCAACCAGGTAGCTGACGCCTTGAGTAGGAGAAGGGACGACGTAGTGGAGGCAAGAGAAGTTGGAGAACTTGTCTTTATGGTGTCGAACCTGCAATTGTGTGCGACCACCGTGGAGGACAACACGGCAGGTCCAGAAGCAGTAGACAAGGCGGATTTGCTATGGAGAATACGGCAGGCCCAGGAGAAGGATGAGTTTTTACAGAAGCTAGTTGAGAAAGAAGTGACTAGCTATCATGTAGCAGCTAATGGGACCTACATGTTTAAGAATCAAGAGTGTGTGCCTATAGACGAGGGGTTGAGGAAGGAGATTTTGCAGCAGGCACATCTCTATTCACCCGGGTAGTACCAAGATGTACCAAGACCTGAAATGGTACTATCATTGGAATGACATGAAGAGAGATGTGGCTGATAGGATTTCAAAGTGCCAGACATGTCAGATGGTGAAAGCTGAGCACCGTGTTCCGAGTGGACTACTCCAGAGCTTACCACTACCAGAATTGAAATGGGACATGGTAACGAAGGATTTTGTCACCGAACTTCCAAAGACTACTCGTTGAAAGAATGCCATATGAGTGATTGTGGACCATCTCACCAAGTCTGCGCATTTCTTGGCCATAAAGAAAACAAATGGAGCTGATCAACTGGCGCAGAAGTACATAGATGTGATAGTGAAATTGCATGGAGTGCCAGTAAGCATTGTATCAGATAGAGACACCAAGTTCACTTCAATGTTCTGGTAGGCTTTCCAAAAGGAAATGGTAACCAAAGTGCATCTCAGCACAACATGTCACCCTCAGACAGACGGACAGTCGAAGAGGATGATCCAGAGTTTAGAGGACATTCTAAGGGCTTATGTGCTGGACTGGGGAGGAAACTGGGTAAAATACCTACCGTTGGTGGAGTTTACATACAACAACAACTACCATGCTAGCATAGGGATTCCTCCATAAGAAACTTTTTACGGTAAGTCGTGTCGGACACCCCTTTGTTGGACTGAAGGCGGGGAGACACGAGACCTGGAAGCCCAAAATTGCCAAAAGAGATATGAAGATAACCGGAGGAAAGGTCTGGAATTTCAAGTAGGAGATGAGGTCTACCTAAAAATGAGGACATTTCAGGGAGGACACAAAGACCGTAAGCTGAAGAAGCTCATACTGAGATACATGGAATCGTACCCCATTGTTGAACGGGTAGGAGCTGTAGCGTACCCTTTGAGTCTGCTGCAGGAGCTGTCAGATTTCCACAATGTGTTCCATGTTTTAGTGCTGCGAAAGGTAGTTAGAGAGCCAAAGCTCATTTTGCCTCAGCCGCCAGCTGACTTGGAAGGAAACTTGTTAGTTCATAGCCGTCCTGTGAAAGTCCTAAAAAGACCTGAGAAGGAGGTTTAGGGGAAAAAGACCGTGATCGTCAAGGTCTGCTGAAAAGTGATGGTATCCAGGAGGAAACCTGGGAGGATGAAGAGCAGATGTTAGCTGATTATCCTGAACTCTTTGAAAGTCAGACTGGACAGTCTAGCAAAAGTTTGAATTCGAGGACGAATTTCACTGAAGTGGGGGAGAATTGTAACATCCCGGGGCCTAAGGCCCAATGTTTTAATGAAAGCCCACATGAAACCCTAGGCCCATTAGGTTTTGAGGAGGTGCCTCCTTCTTTTTCATATAAAAGGACTCATAGGGATACAAAATTAGAGCATCAGAAAAACACAGCGGAGCTCTGCAGAAGTGACCAACCAATGTCGACCAAGTTCACTTAATCAAGACGGTCTACTTTTGAAGCCTCCTTGTAACTCAACTTGTCAAAAGATTAGTTTCAGGTGATTTATCAAGCTTTTGGAATGTAAATCTGCCTATGATCAGATTACTAAATGCGTGGTAAAGACAATATCTCTTTGAAAAACCTTATAACCTAACAAGTTAATTACTCTGCATTAGATCGCGAAAAGCAGAAAAAAATTAACCAATGAAATCATCATAAATTAAGAGAAGAGTTTAGAAATCTTCTCTATAACAAAGTATATATTGAATATCTCCAAAGAAACTCTCACGAACGGAGAACAAAGAAAAAATCGTAAAAGCTTGTGACGACTCTGCAAAATATCGTGGCTCTCCCTTTCCCTAAAGGCTAAAAATAAGTATTTATAATATTAGGTCTTACTTAGGTTGTCCTTGGTTGAGTATGTCTTGACAAAATTGAAGTCGATTAAGCAAACCAAAAAATATCAAGTTAAATCTTTCTATGGCTTCAAAGCACCATTTCCACCGGTCTGTGCCAAAAATAGACTTCAAACTGGTGGAAAAATCATGCCTACCGATGGGAATTGGCATGATTCTCCACTTCCTTTGTTTCCGAGACAGACATACATGTTTCCTCATAAACACTTATAACTTCTCGGTCTCAACTTCGAATGACTTGACATCACTTTCAATTGAAAGATAACTCAAAATTCTATCTTGAGTCCAAATTTCAGCTCGAATGCAAGACCTCCTTTTAAGGCAATCTTTCTAACACTCAGAATCTGTCCATATTGATAATATGTGAAACTCAAGTATTTGAGCTTCCTTTTCTTAATCCAGATATGAAACATGCTTGGTAATTCGAATGAGGTCCGATTAGCACGTTTCTCCATATTTTTTGATGATTTAACCTATTTAGTCTCTAAAATCACAAATACGAGAAAACTATCTCTAGAGATCGAAAACGCACTAAAACTTGCAAATAAATAAGTTAAAATTGAACTAAAATCAGTAAAATAGTAGTGATATCAAATCCCCTGGACTTAGCTTCTCGCTTGTCCTTAAGCAAAAAAAATCTAAGAAAAAAAGAGGTTTGAAAAACGCGGGAACATACCTTTGTCATCTGAAATATTATCTCGGAATACTCTCGATTATCTCCATACAACACCACCAATATATATAGATTAACTTCCACATACTTCCCTTTGCTTATCAACCATCTCAATTTGAGCCAAAATCACAAAAAACGACATCTCTACTGGCCCCTAATTATTTATAAAGTGTAGTCTCATCGAGGGAATTTCGATCTAAGAACAAGTAACTCATACTCAAACAAGCTCCAAAACACATTAAACCTTCGTAAAGCTCCATCCCCGTTCTATTCTTATGCTTTAGAGACTGATTTTATCTATTTTTCTATGGTATCATTTTATTTTTTTATCAGCCCCTGAGAACTTCGATTTTCCCCTAATTTTTTAGAATATCATTTTATTTTTTCTATTGATGACTTTTTTCTTTTCTTTTTCTTTCTTTCCAAATTAAGCACAAATGAAATAAGTCTCCATGAGTCTAACATTTCTAAATTTTTTAATAAATGCCCCATTGCTCATTTCATCGAACCTTAAATCCATATAATTTGAAAGAAATAGTATAAGGAAAATCACTCACTAGGATTTTTTGGTGCCAGATCTGAAAGAAGAGTGTATCAAAGCATACCAAGCCCCAAGATGAAAATAAATTCAGATGAAGGTGTAGCCAACATCGAAAATCTGAATTTTAAAGGGATATGGTCGTCCTGGTAGATTGTTCCACTAAAGGTTTCCTGTTTAGAAAAATCTGCAGTTAATAACTACAATAAAACAACACGAAAGTTAGGGAAAAAAATATTCTAGCAACATTAGATATATTTTTCAACATGTTTTGACTCAATAAAAACATCAAAATGACTCAATAAAAAATATAAAGTACAAAAGAAAAAGGAAAAACGTTGGCAAAAGATAAATTCCCCCGAATTTACCTTACACTATCTCGTTGCAAAAAAAAATCTACAATGGAGATGAAGAACTCAATAAAATAAAAAGAAAAATGAAATGAAAAAAGACAAAGATTCGAAAAATGAAACGTCATAAAAGTCTCAAAAATCAAATGAGTGTGAATCCTCTGGTGTATTGCTGCTCACAACAACATCTGGGTCGGGCGCCTAAGCATTTGTATTGTTGTATCCTAAGTGTGTTGAAGGATGGCTCTGAGCATCTGTATTGCTGTATCCAAAAACTCCTAGTAAAACGTGTCTTAGAACACGAACAACTCTGGTAATCATCCTCTCCAAACAAGCTCTCTTCACTCTCTCCTCAGCTACTGGCGTATGAAGATCCTCCAAAAACTGTGTCTGTGGAATAGAATATGAAACAGCAGAGGTCATGGTCCGATGAAGTGAACCTCCTTCAAGAGCAGAAGCCTTGGTCGTAAGGGCCTTAGCTCGATGGTAGTCCCTCAAGCAAAGAACGGGACATTCTGAAGATCTCCTGAAGTTTGAGAAGGAGAAGGGTCGAAAAGAGTACACCCTTCCTACAGAGATGGAAGTGACGAGCAAGGGAGAAGGACACAAGCTGGCTCACTGTCAGAAAAGGCATGAATTAGTACGTACTAGACTCAGTACCCTAAATCCATCCTGTGAGAAATCTAGTCTTCCTAAGTCCCGAAAGATCCAACAATCAATAACTCTCCATGGATGTCTCCAAAGTAAAGTCTACACCTCTAGTGCTAAGGATGGCATTGATAATCTCTTCAAAAAGAGAAGTTTGTTCATCTTACTTGTCTCCTTAGTAGCCTCATCCTTCACTTCAATCATCCTCCTACAAATGAGAGCTCCATAGTTGCTCTCTGAGGGGCAGCCACAAATGGTGAAATGAGAATGAAGAACTCATCTCTAAGCACATAAATTTGCTCCGTTGACGTACTCAAAGTTTTATCCCGAGATGTATCACAATGCTGGAAGTGCACAACGATTTTGGTAGCACTCAGGGATCAAATCCACAAGGACAAAAAACCACACTACAAATTTATAAAAATAGAATTAAGCTAAAGAGACAATATGTTTGGTGTCTTAGGTTTGTAAGGCAAGAAATTAATGACTTATTAAACTAAAATAGCAGATCATCAATGGAAGAATATCGATTGAGAAAAAAATATTGGCATTGGGGAAATCTCAGGTTTATCAAAGATCAATTTAAACGGATCAAAAGACCGATAAGTTCAATAGTTAAGTCCTAGAACTCGAATTATGCAAGGATAATCAATCTACTATCGTGGTATCAATGATTGATGTCTTAAAAACCTTAATTTCTCAATTCCCATTCGAAATAAAGTGAATAAATAAGGATAAAGTTCAGATGCGAAAGTTCACAAAAACTCGGTAAAATCACTCCCGTGAACATCGACGTTTTTACTCATCCAAACTATCCAAGGCAATTCAACAACACTTTCAATGAGTAAATAAATTCTAAATGAAAATAGCTAGATGGTCAATCAAACAATAATTATCAAATAACAATCTAGATGAAGAACCCTAAAGAAATTATCAAATCTAACAACGTAACAATCAATCCATGAGTCCCCTTTGAAAACCCCTAAACCCAACAATTAAACTACTTAACACCCATCATAGCAGTATCTAAAACATGACGAATAGTAAGTGAAGACGTCATAGGTTAAAAGTCAAGGGTTTAGAAAACTTAGCAATATCAATTACAAAATGAGATCTTCCCTTTGAAACTGTTAAAATCTAAATCTCATGAAGAAAAAAATATGGAACGAGTTCTATACCTCTTTGATCTATTCTATATCTAAAAGTCATGACTCCCCCTTTACAAAAGTTTAAAAATATGTATTCATAGGGACATGCCATAAAATGTCGGTCTAGGTCTTATTTGGGCTCGAAACACGTTTCCACCGGTCGGTGACACTTTTTTGGCACATGTCTGTGGGAAACTGTTTTTCACCGAGTGGGTAGTGAGTTGGCATCAATTGGTGTGGTCTTTTGTCCCAGACTGGTGGTGAGGTCCATCTTGCACACATTTCACTTTTATGCCAGATAGACCAGTCTTTAGTAAATTAGGTGTATCTTTTGATCTATTGATCCAAATGCTTTGAAACCAACTTCATTGGAAAGATAACTCAAAATTTTAGTTACTTTAAAAAATTTATCATCAATTGAAAGGAATGCCTTCATCCGGGATGAAAACTGCCCAAAAACTGACTTTTGCTCCAAATGGCTTCAAATTACTCTAAAATGCATTGTTTGACCTGAACTGTCTTTAAACTCTTCAAATACGAGAAAAATACCATATATGATAAAGAAAAACATAAAATCTCTAAAAGTAAATAAAAATCCAAGGTAAAAACATGTAAAATCACGGTTTACCAACTCCCCCGGACTTAACTTTTTGCTTGTCCCCAAACAAAAAAATCTAAGAACGAAAAAGAGATTAGAAAACGTGGAAACCTACCATTTTGTATGAAAAATTACCTAAGGATCTTCTCGGTTATCTCCATACAGGATGATAACACCATTATTTTACCGTTTTAGATGGATTTTTACGTACTTATTTGAAGGTTTTTAATGTTTTTTCGCCCTCTAGAGGTAGTTTTCTCTTATTCGTGATTTTAGAGACCAATCAAGTTAAATCATCAAAAAGGATGTAAAAACATGCTAGTTGGACCTCATTCATATTACCAAGCAAGTTTCATTGACGGATCATGAACACAAAGGCTCAAACACTTGAGTTTTTCATTTTACCAATCTGGACAGATTCTCGCCATCAGAAATATTGTCATGAACGAAGGTCTTCCCGTCATTGGATTGATATGGAACTTATTCAGAAGATGGAATTTTGAGTTAGATTTCATATACAAGTGTTTTAAAGTTATTTGGAGTTGTGAATGAGAAGTTATAACCGTTTAAGCAAAGACACGTCTGTCTGTTTCGTAAAGGAAGCAAGTGGAGCAAGATTGAAGCTATGACTGGGTGATGGAGATGCCACCACCGGCCGAATGCTCATTTTTGGCACACTTCAGTCACAGAGACATTTCATGGTCAGAGACAGATTTCAATTCATAACTTCCGGTTCGCTTAACCGAATTTGTTTCCGCAAGAACCGATATAACCGAGGATGCCCAAAGAAACCCTACTATTATAAAGAAGTTATTTTTAGTCTTTAGAAAGAGAGGGAAGAAAAAAAGTTTTAGAGAGCTACAAGCCGTTAAAAGCTTTGAGAGATCTTTTCTTTTGTTCTTCAATTTTCGAAGTGTTCTTTGGAGAGATCCATTCTATACTTTGTCATAGAGAAGATTTCTTTACTCTTGATCTATTTAATTATGTTTTTCTCATTAATTTCTTGCTATTTTTCGTGCTCCATGTCTGAGCTGTTCATTAGTTAGATTTGTAGGATTCTCAAAGAGATCATGTATTCATGAGATGCTAGTATTTATTTAGGGATTCATATAGTCCTTGTCTCGGTTGATCTTTATGCATGATTACTCTATTTGTGCATCCAGTAGTATGTCCATAGTTAGATTTTCATTCCAAAATCTTGTTAAATTGCCTGAAAAAAAATCTTTGACAAGCCGAGTTCGAGAAGGATTCGAAAGTAGATCGCCTTGTCTTAGTGAACGTATCGAAACCAATGTGTATTTAATGCATGCTAATTATTTTAATTCCATTCAAAACTCTAGGTTCTTTGATAATTGGATCTAAATTAGTATTTTTGAGTTCTAGACGTTTCTTAATTCTAATCCCTAAACAAATCGGTTTTCTCTATGATGCATGATTCTCAGTGAATGTCCTATGTGCCTAACGCTTTTTCCCAATGATTTACATCCTTGTAATCATTTTAAGTTGTTGTCTTTTACTTTTAAACTCATCAAACAACTCTTTTATTTTCTATTTTAGCTTAAATTAATCCTGAAATTCGTAGTGTAATATCTTAGTCCTCGTGGGATTGATAACCTAAAGTACTTCATTTACGTTGTGCACTTGCAGCAGTAGTGTCTTTTTGGGTGAAACTTGACATGCTATCAGACTTTTTGGCGCCCTTGTCGATGATTTGATTTGTTACCTACGAAATTTTCTTTTTTGGTTTTAGTCTAGAACGCTTTTATTTTAGTTTTTACTTCTTTTTTTTTTCTTTTCAGGTTTTATGCAAAGGAGACCTTCTTTGGACGATCCATCTACAACCAATCCTCCCATTAACATCATTGAACGTACCTTAATGAGACATAAGAAAGAAAGATTAGCTGATATTGAAAATCTGAACCAGAATCCTCCTCACGGAAAACCACATCATATGGACAATCAAACCGTTCTCATTGAACAAGAAGACGTAGCTACTGGCCATGGACTAGCCGTAGCCCCTTCTGCCATTCTTCCACCTCATGCCAACTTACCTGATGATGTAGGTCTCCAAAGAGTCCAAGGAAACCCACAAGAACCTCTTGGTACTGCCCCCATTCCACAAAACGAACCAGGAAGAGGAAACACACCTTTTCGAGTGGATAACCCACAATAAATTCCACCTGAGAATTTAGTTGGATTACAGCAACTCCCACAATTACTTCAAGCCTTGATTAACCAAGTTTTACCTTAGAATCATCCCCCTCAAGGACGAGCTCAACAGAATCAGCCTCGCCATCCTCAAACCATTGGAGATTTCGATTCTTCTGATGCATTCTTCTTGGACAGGAATCCAATTCTTCCTCCTCAACCTCAAAGGAATGATTTTTATAATAAACCTCATATCATATCCTTGGTGAATAAAAATCAATTCCATGGACTATTCATAGAACATCCACATGACCATATTGACACATTTGAAGAGATATGCAGTACTACGTGTACAAAAGGAGTTCCACCATACTACTTTAAGTGTAATCTCTTTACATTCTCACTAAATGATAAGGCTCTTAGATATATGAAGTCGCTAACACCACAATCCATAACTACGTGGGGCGAACACAAATGTGCATTTCTGAACCAATTCTACACTAAGATGAGATCGTGCTCCATTCGAAGCAAAATCTCTAGTTTTCAGTAAGGACCTATAAAATCCTTTTATGAAGTATTAAAAAGGTTCAAGGAGTGCACATGGGTATGCCCAAACCATGGTTTCTCTTAAGATAATCTATGGAACATCTTCTACAATGGTATCAACCATAAGCACAAGCTCTCTCTAGACACGACCAACAATGGGAGCTTTATGACTAAATCCGTGCCTGAATCCTAGGTTTTGATCGAGAACCTGTTGGGGTCAAAAGCTGTCTCGACGAAATCAATGCCTGAAAAAGGTCTCAGAAACAGTGTTTCCTCCTTCGGCGATGGGAATCGAAAGGAAATCAGGGAGCTCCGAGATTCCAATCGTTCAGGCTGCCTCTTCCCCATCCGGTGTCAGATCTTCGGAAGTAGTCGAGTATGAGCAATCTCCGCATAAAGTCTGTCGTTCGAAAGAAACTAAGAACATCCGAGCACCAAGACTAGCGTCAACGGTCCTCAGATAGACTTCCAAACAACTACATGATACGTCCTCTGGAGCGATGCAAAACCACTAAAGAACCGCGTCGCTTCAC
>OVAN01004956.1:0-24576 GCA_900406275.1 Anastatica hierochuntica | reverse complement strand
CTCAAGACAATTTTTGTCGTCGGTATTTTATAAAAATATAAAAGTAAAAAAAGTGAAAATAGCTTCTGCTATAAACCACATAGTGCGTTCTATATGCACCCATTTTGTCGTGGTTTATTATTATTATCTTTTTATTTATTCCAAATTTATATTAAATAACTAATCAAATAACTCTCTTTTAAATTTACGTATTTTATCCAAAGAAGAAAAAATTTATTTCAAAACTTTTAAATGTTAAAATAAACGTTCAATAATTAGTATTTTTTATTTTGTACGTTTGTGTGATTGTTACCATTTAAATATAATATCGCACTATTTATTTCGTACAAAACATACCTACTCGCACTGTACATCTTTTACGTACAAACCGTTCTCAAACCGTTCTGCACCATCTACATTTTCCATCTCGCACTATATATCCCGTTGTTACCATTCTGAACCTCAGAAACTTTTTATGCCTGCACAGGGTGCGGACCGATTAGCTAGTATTTTTAGAAGAAAAAAAAAACAGCGATGGTTGTACAAGGTTACACAAACACTGTACACGTTTTTCGAATATAATATACGCATTAAAAAGACCTTTTTTATATTTAAGAGAAAAACATCGATCGGGTCGAGTTATATCTGATTCGGGTCGGGTCAGAACAAAATTGAAAATCCCTCTTTATTGAATTTTTATTGGGGAATTGTGCGTTCAGGACTCTTAGGGTTAGACGAGAAAATCCGGAGATTATTTTTGCTTGACGACGCCAAAAAAAATGGAGAAGACATCATCGTCATCACCAGATCATGAAGCTCCCGATGTCTCCTCCGTTACTCCTCCCAGTGACGGCGGCGTTCCATGCCAGGATCACGCCGTACTTCCCCAACTTCTCGAACAACCGTATGTTTGCTTTTCCTTCTTTAATCGCTTACTCTAAATCTTATATTCCATCCCTTTTGCTTGCATTCTCTCAACGACTCTCAAATGATAGTTCATATAGTGTACTCGAGCTCAAAGCCTCAATTGTTTCGGTTCTTTGGATAATTGAGTTTCGAATCAATGATTCTGTCATCGTTTTACGTTTCTGAGGTTTGTTTTGGATCTAGGATTTATCCAGTTTGCAGAAATTTCACTCACGAGTTTAGATCATCTGAGTTGAGTTGTTTGTATGCTAAGTCGCATGAGATCATGACCTTATGTGTTTAGCTTCATACATCTAAACTATGTTTTTGATTCTTGTGGCTCTGTATGAAAACCTCACAACTTCTCACTTCTTTCCTGCGTTGGAAACTCCCGAGGCTAATTTTCTTTTCGGCATATCTCTTGCGGCTCTGTAATACAGATTGATCTTTCTTTTGCAGTGGAGCTGAGCAGAAAGCAAAAATGTCTGAGGAAGAAGTAAAGGGCACATTAGAAGCAGTAGCATCTACAGGGAAGTTCTGGTAATACCACTTTTCAATAGCTATGATTAGGAAGGCATTGTTTGTTATGCACTTAAACTGGCATCCTATCGTGTATCCTTACCGATTTTTGGTATTGTTCTGTGGAGTTAAATGAATTGATGTGTGGTTTTCTTTATGAGTATTTCTGAGTGCTTTCGTACCTTGTAATACTACAGGCAGGACTGGGAGAAACTAAAGGGATCGCTTTCGTTTTGGTTGAAGAAGGTATGTGCAGGTCCTGCACTGTGCGTAAAATATATGTTATCATTTTACATCCATAGTCCGTCACGATTATCTTGATATCTCACTATTTATGTGGTGCTTGTGCAGGTTCTTTCAGAATATCCTGAGGCAAAAATGACGGACGAACAACAAAAGGAAGCCCTAGGAGAAACATACTCAGTGCTGGTTAGTCGATTGGATGAAGGTCTCTATATATACTCATTTGTTACTTTTGGTTACTTTGATTGCAAAATATAAAGTGGATGAGAGTACGAAACTGTCAGAAGAGGCTTGCTGTAAATTCCATCCATCCTTCTTTTATCAAAATTGCTACAAAAATATCTGTTTTTGAACTTTCAAGAAAGTAACCTGTGTAAATGAAATGAAATGGCTTGTCACTGTAGAATGTGGGAAAGTTATGTTGAGAATTGTGTCAGGGGCTTTGCAAATTCAGCTTTTAAAGCTGTTTTAATGAAAATTTCCAGTTTGATTTATCGTTTACAACTCTGAGACCCTTTATTTCATCGGTTTGAAGTATGTCTAATTGGTTATCTCTTGTTCTTGTCTTGTTTTGCAGCGCTTCTTAGTTTTGATGAAGGCCCTCCATTTACATTGCAGAGGCTCTGTGAGGTAAGTAGATGCGTTTTCTGATTCTTTTAAGCTCGGCATGATTAAATATGATACTAACCTGCGTGGTAGAATTGGTTGACTCCATACCTCTGCTCTGTCCTTCTTAATCATCGTGAATTCCTGAAGAAATGCATATCGTTGAATTTATGATATATCAGGATTTCCTTGTTATTCTAGGAGACATAAAATAAGCCAATTATAACTCTTGGAACAGTCATAATTTTTCAAAGCATGCCATGCAATTATATTGAATAAAATCTCCGCTCTTTGTTTGTTTTAAAATTCATAAATCATAAGCTTCTTGCAATTCAGTTGACATAGTCGCCGCAAAGCTTGTATAAATATATATATTTATTTGTTGTTCAACAGATACTTTTGGCTGCAAGGAGCATCTACCCAAAGCTCTCAAAGCTTGCTCTGGCATTAGAAAAAGTATGGATTGGGAATCCTTTACCTTTGTGATTTTATAATTGATACACAAAATTTTCTTTATTTATAGTGTGGAGTTGCTTTTTTGTTTGTGATTCCCCGTAGAATCTGTTGGTTACTTCTATGCTATCCATCAGTATGGACCCACAACCACAAACCGCTGACGAGGATGCAACCGAAGCTACCAAAAGTGCTGCAGGGAATTGGGAGACAAATGGAATTGAAGCTGTAGGAGGTGATAAGGATGAGATAATGACAGAGGTAGAAGAAGCGGACATCGATGATGCAATGACTATAGACATGGAAACAATGGATGAAACATCAGATACAATGAAGAGTGCGAGCGAGACATCGAGCGAAAACAGTTGAGATTTTTCGATTCTTTTGTTACATATACTTCAGTTCTATTGTTTTATCATTTCTTAAGCATGCTTTTTGTTTAACATCTTTAAATTCTGTAGCTGATGCCAAACCATCATCGGATGAAACGGCTGCAGAGGAAGTAGATTCGCCTTTGCCATGAACGCGTATTTTTCTCAGACGAGTATTATTTTGGAACAATTGTACAATGTTATATCAATTATCAGATATTTTATAAAAAAATGTACTATTCTCAATCAGCACAAGACAAATGATAAAATAAATATTTTGTATAAGCAGAATATACAATGAAGCTCTCATCGGAGAAGCATGATCCAAAATATAAAAGAGCCTAATTGAGTCTAATATTGCCACCATAGGGAAAATAATTCTTTCATTAACAAAAAACGTATTTTCAGATTCTCTGATTTCGAGATTACATCTTAAAGCCAACAAGTCAATGGCCGTGAGATCAAAGTATTAACACCTGCAAGGAGAATTATACATTTACTAAATCAAGGTCATGAGACTGGGAGAGTTATTGTACTGATTGATTTTAACATTATCGTGTTTGTACTTTGCAGGGTTTCTTTTATTTACCTGGAAGAGTTAAAACGAGGGGCCAACAACCGATGAGAATCCAGCGGCTTTAACATCCTTAAGCGTAGATGATAACCAGTCCAAGCCTTCATAAAGCCCGTCTCCACGAAGAGCACATGTTCCTTGTATGTGCCATTTCCTGTTCTTGAGATCAAATAAGCCTAACCTTTCGCAAACTTCTCTCGGTGACATGGCTCCTTTCTAATATCCAACAGAGAGTTCAAAAGAAAGTGAAATGAGGAATAACAAACACAGACGAGGAACAAGCAAACCAAAACACACAAAGAAAACAAGACTAAAGCTCGATTTTACCATATCTTGTTTGTTTGCAAACACCAGAATGATACTGTTGAGCATGAATGGGTCTTTTATGATCTCCTGAGGAATATCAGAGAGCAGGTTAAGGAACTATCCAGAGAGTTTACGTACTAACTTTTGAAAATTCTAAGATAAAAAAAAACCTGAAATTCTTGCTTTGCTTTCCCGATTCTCTCTCGATCCAAAGAGTCTACCACATATATCTGCAAACGCATGTTAGAGTAACCTTCATACCACAGCCAAGCCGATAAAGACGAACAAAGATCTATATGGTACAGTCAAGCAAAATATGGTACAGCTATATCATTATCATAATCAAATCAGCAAATATAGAGATGGGCAACCTGAAAGTTAAGAATATGAGTGAAAGCACGGAGCTAAAGGAATATATACATACCAGTCCATCAGTATTATTGAAGTAATGCCTCCAAAGAGGCCTCAGTTTCTCTTGGCCACCAACATCCCAAACTGTGAACATCACATTCTTGTACTGAACTTTCTCAACATTAAATCCTACGTAACAAGGTTTAAATTGTCAGCGAACATACTCCAAGAAAACTACGAGAAAATGCCAAATACGATGACCACATAAATAGTATAGTCACAAGAACCAATAACACGGCATGTGTTATAACTGCGTGACACAAGAGAAATTTACAGACAAGTCTAAAGGATTAAGAAACAAAACGCATCAAAAAAGTTAACAGAGTTTCAGTATGTGAAGATGTCACTAGATCAACCGAAGAAGTTATTGCAAATATCTATAATTTTGAACCTACCTCTCCTATAACAAGCAATCAATAACGCAAAACAAGTGCGTAATAAGCAAATATATCCAACTCTTGTTCCAAAACGACGAATGAATGCAAACTAATTAGCTGATGAGAACAAAAACATTCCCAGCAATATGACAATAACAAAGATTCTGAAAAGTTCGTAAGAGAAAAAAACAGAGAGCTTACCAATGGTGGGAACAGTTGACAAAACTTCTCCTATGTGAAGCTTGTAGAGAATAGTTGTTTTGCCAGCAGCATCCAGACCCAGCATAACAACCTTACATCATCACAAATTTGAAAAGCACAGAACAAAAACATGTTCTTCAATTATGATCATGATGCCATATGATGAATCTCATAAACAAAGAACAGTAATAATGATTCTACAAGATTTTAAGCACGCAGGAGAAAGAAGAAACGATCCAAGATTGGAGATACGTATGTTCCAAACCCTAAAATTCCAGACATCGAGATCATACATGGTGCGCTAAAACACGAGATTCGTATCCTCAGATTCAAATGCAACAGAAAGGAGAGAAAACGAACGAGAGAGAGAGAGAGAGAGATGATGATGATGCGCTTACCCTCATTTCTTGATTGCCGAAGAAAGTATCAAATAGCTTACGAAAAGCTTGACCCATCGCAACGAAATCAAATATTCTCTTCGACTTTTTTTTGTTTCTGATCAATCAAGCGACGAAGATCTATCTCGAGGAGGAGACGAAGTAGAACGATGAAGAAAATTTGCAGAAAGAAAGATTCAAAAGAATATTTACGCGTTTGGTCCAAAAGGATTCTTCCAGGAGGATGTCTTCAACGGAATATTCATAGAAGGTTGCAAATAATCAAATTGGTTTTCTTTCTTTTTTTCTCAAATCAACTATTTTATTTTTAAATCAATTATTTTCTTAAAAAATTGCTTTCTAAAATCAGTGATTTTTTATTTTAAATCTTAATAATTCAGCTTTTAAATTCTTTAATATGGACTTTGTGGATCATCTAGAAATCTCGAAATGAGTTCACCTTCAGTAATAGGATCGTTGCTCCTTCTGTTGACGCGAGTCGGGCATATAACTCAGCAGTGGAATGGGGTCAAATTAAGGAGGAACGACAATCTATGAACGTTCCGAAACCCTTCAAGTCCTCACAGTGGGAGCCTCCACCATTTGGTTGGCTAAAATGTAATTTTGACAATGCTATTACGACAGGTAATGATTGTGCAGGCATTGGATGGATTGTGCGAGATTATCAGGGGAAGTTTATTCGAGGGGGTCAAGTTACAGTGCAAAAGGTGTTTACTCCTCTCCAGGCAGAAGCAATGGGATTTTTTCATGTACTCCCATATGTGGGCTTTTGGATGGCGGAATATCTGGTTTGTAAGCGATTGTTTGGAATTAGTGAATCTTATCAATGGGATAAAGGATAATGTGGACATTTCTAACATCCTCCAAGATATTAGAGTATGGATGCAAAGATTGCCGGCATGTTCTATTGAGTACGTTAATCGAGAACGGAACGAAACGGCGGATAGGCTAGCTAAGAACGCTTTACATTTACATCTCTCTTTTCTATCTCATGTAATTCCACCAACAATTATTATTGATATGTTTAATTCCCATTTACTATCTAATAAATTAAGCTGTTAAAAAAAAAATTCTTTAATAAAAAATTACTAGTGTTTCGTTTTTAAAAGAATATGTGATAATGTGAATAATTCAATCCCACTAGACTTTATTATACCCAAGGTGTTTTGTTACATTCTAGTCATCTTTTTTTTTTTAATTTTTCATCTCTAGTTACTACTTTTTCTATGTTCATCTTATTAATATAATCGAAACATTTATCTTTATTAATAAATGATATAAAAATGTAAGAAACATACTAGATTTATAAAATTAACAAGTTATTAAATTATAATTTGATCGAATTAAAACTTGCTCATAAAATTTTCATTTGGTCGGGCGCAAATTGAATTCTAGAAAAAGACAAAAAACGTAGAATTTTAAAGGGTGTTATTCAATTAAAAGAATTTATTGAATTTAAAACAACCGTAAATTCTATTTAATTTTACTATTATTTGAATGTGTATCATATGAATTCTCTTAAATTCATATGTATTGAAAGACTTCAGATTTCTTCGTCATACATTAAACAAATTACATACAACTATATACACTCATCGGTTACACATATTGTGAGATTGAGTTTGAATAAATCAAATATATCAACAAAGTAGAAACATGATGTTTGACTCATTCTTTCACCTTCTCGCAGTCGAATCATCGGGGCTTTGAACGGTAAGACTGGTGCGCAATACATTGAACAACGTCGTTGGTAAACCCTTAGTGAAACTGTCTGCAAACTGATGTCAAGAGGGGACATGTAATGCCCGAACTTGTTCACAATCGAGAGTGAGCTTGGATTGTAGATCTATCGGCGTCGATATTGGTTTGTTGTTGATCATGTATGCACTCTTGCTTCGAACAAAACCAAAATTCGTCAAAAATGTCGTGAATCGAGCATTCCAAGCACGAGGAGCTTTTTTAAACCATAAAGTGACTTCTGCAGTTTACAAATGTGGTTAGGATAAGTTTTATCTGCCATACCGGGAGGTTGATGCATATAGATAGTTTTCGAGAGGTCTCCATGAAGACACGCGTTTTTAACGTCTAATTGGTGTATTTCCCAGCCACGTTCTAATGCAATGTACCTCCCAGCCATGTTCTAATGCATTGTGCAACACTGAACGGATTGTGATGGGCTTGACGACGGGGCTGAACGTTTCATCATAGTCAAGGCCAGCTTCTTGCGACTTCCCATTTGCAACTAACCGAGCTTTGTGCCAAGATAAGGATCCATCTGCATTATATTTGTGCTTGAACAACCACATGGAACGAATTATATTATTGTTAGGAGGCCTTGGGACAATTACAAACGTCTTATTATTAATAATAGCATCGTATTCATTTGTCATTTTCGGTTTTCAGTTTGGATCGGAGAGCGCTTTGAGATGACTATTCGGAAGAGGAGAAATAGTCGTGGCATGAAGAGACATGATAACTTTTTGTTTGCAATTCCCATCTCTACTTTGCATAGTCATCGGATGGCGACCATGAGCTTGGGTATATACGGGAGGAGCTTGAAACGACGAAGCAGTGGGCATCGTCACGAGAGCAGGACACGTCGGAGCAGTGGGCTCCGGTGAGGCTGTAGTGGGAGTTTTAGAAGGTGAATGAAGAATAGATTGAAAAAGAGGAGAAGGAGTATCACCTGGTTCGAGAAAGTGATAAGGAGTATCACCTAGTTCTCAGCCGTGGGAAAGACAGATTCATCAAAGACCACATGCCTTGATAAGATGATCTTTCGAGTTTTCAGATCAAGACATCGGTAGCCGCAATGATTTGTTGGATAATCGAGAAAGAGACAACGGGTTGAACGCGGTGAAAGTTTATTTGTGAGAGAGTGGTTTATAGTGGGAAAACACAAACAACCAAATATACGATGATGATTGTACGTTGGATGTCTATGAAATAAGAGGAAGTATGGAGTTTGATTGTTAATGGCCGAAGAAGGTAAAATACTGAGAAGGTGAACCGCGGCATTTAAAGCTTCAATCAAATAAGTAGGTGAAAAACGAGCTTGGAAGAGAAGAGCTCGAATAGTGTTGTTGATAGTACGAATCATTCTTTCCGATCATCCGTTCTGCTGAGAGGTTTGTGAACAAGAGAATCGAACATGTATTCATGTGAAACTGAAATAATAAAAAATGGATATTGTTATATTCACCACCGTTGTCACATCGGAAAGATTTGACAGTTAAATTGAATTGAGTTTGATCATAGGTGGTGAAGTGTTTGAAACTAGAAAATACCTTCGACTTTCGACAAAATGGAAAGACCAAGAGAAAATGAGTATAGTGATCCAAAAATAAGACATACTATTTAAAATCAGAAATACTTGAGATTGAAGATGTCCACACATCCGAATGGATTAGTTCAAAAGGACGAGAAATAATAGTTTTGGATTCACAGAAAGGATGCTTTAAGTTTTTACCCAATTGACATGCTTCATAACACAAGGGAAGTTTGTCTTTATTACAAGGAAGAGAACGATGAGAGATCAAAGATTTAAGAAAGTCGTTATCGATATGACCAAGCCGTTTATGCCATAATGACAGCGTCAAAACAAGAAGAGCAGAACTTGAAGGCGCCGATTTATTGATAATTAAAGAGATAGAGTAGAGGTCGCCTTGGCTATCACTGCGGAGAAGAATTCTCTTGGTGTTGAGATCCTTCACAGTAAAACCAAAGGATCAAATTCTACAGAGCACCAATTATCAAAAGTAAAACAACAAACAAATATCAAATTCTTAATGATAGCAGGAGTAACAAGAACATTTGACAGTGATAACGAACGTGAGTTTTAGAGGGGAGAAAATTTGAACCAGTAGATGTAAAAGAAATGGAAGAACCATTTCCGACAATGATAGATTTTTCGGTGTTATTATTAAGAAAAAACCGTAAGATACCTGATGAAGAACCAAGATGAGTCATAGCTTTGGAATCTTTATACTAATCAGCGGCTCACGGGTTAGCAAGGGTCATTGTATTGAAGGCTTGGGAAAAGTTTGTTGTAGGCTGAGATATTGAGTCGGCAATGTGAGCTTGAAGCAAAGAGGGACGTTGTGGTGAAGAGCCGAGCAGACCTCGTGAAGCAGAGTCTGTCCATGGCTGAGAAAAGTTATTGTTGGACCTTTTGTGGAAATGGGCCATACCAATAGTATGGAGCCCACATCGAATTCCAATTAGGGCCATAATTTTTGTTCCAACGACCATTAAAATTACCTTAGCCTCTGTCCCGATTGTAGTTTATGCGGCCACCGCGAGTGTTGTTGGATCGAGATGCAGAGAAAGGCTGAGCAGGAGGAGCAGAGACAGGAAGAACGGTGGGAGATGAGGTTGTTGTTGTTGGCGAAGTGGTGAGTTTGAGGCTTTTCTTGAATCGAGTCTCTTCATTAAGAAGCATTGATTTTTCTTGTTCAAAGGTTGAGAAAGGATCTATGTGTCTGATAACATTAGTAATATTATCAAATTTTTTATTGAGCCCGTTCAATAAGTGTATTACCAGGGTACGATCAAGGACCGAAGCATCCAAATTGGCGAGGAGATCAGAGATCGATTTTAGAGTCTGACAGTAGTCATGGATCATGCAATCGCCAATCTTTGTCGTACGCAAGTCATGGTCTAGCTGGATTGCTCGGGCTTCCCTATTATCCCTAAATTGGTTTTCGATCCTTACCCATATGTCTCATGCAGTGCCGCCTGTTTTGAATGAGCTACAAAGGAGTGATGGTGCTAACGTGCAATAGAGCCACAATTTAACTAACCCATCTCTTTTTTCCATGATTTATAACCATCAGCAGTAGGTTGGGACGAACCGTTAATATGTCCAACCAAATACATCAAAGGTGAGACAATAGGTTAGGAAAAGCTCTCTCCACCGTAATCGAGTATCAAGGGGATGTGAGACTTGATATCCGTTACATCGTAAGCTCTTTCAATGGTGTTAGAGGCAACCATTGAAGAAGAAGAAGAAGGAGAAGAAAAATTTGGGTCTCAAGAGTAACCTTGCTTTGATACCATGAAAGACTTTGATTTCCTTGTCATTCAATAAACATATTATGTAAAACTTTATACACTCATCACTTACACATATTGTGGGATTGAGTTTGAATAAATCAAATATATCAACAAAGTAGGAACATAATGTTTGACTTATTCTTTCAGGTACTTAATTGAGTATTTAGAGTCATTCTATTAAATTACTTCAAATTCTAGCGTTATTCAGTTTCTCTATTTTCTAATTCTATTAAAAGTGAGAGTTATTCAATTTTAAGAGATCTTTTATTTTGTTTTCATTTCAAAAGAATTTGATAGAATTCAAAAAAAAAGTTGTGAAGAATCATTTCTCAAACATTTTGTTGTCATTTTTGATGGAATTCCATAAATTTCCTTTAAAGATATACTTCAAAAAAAAATTTTACTTCAAAATCAATTCACCAAATTTCCGGTAAAAGGCTCTCCATTAGGGGAAGTTGCGCAACTGTGGTGCTTACATGGGTAAAAAATGTGTTTTTCAACCTTGCCTTCTTGCTAGGTCATCCGCGATAAAATTCAAAATGCGAGAAATATAAAAGATATTAAACATAGGGACAACATTTTTCAGCACTCTAAAATCTTCAAGTTCCGAGGCAAAAGTAGACCACTCCTCCGAGTTTGACGCCATCGAAATTACCTGCATGTAATTAGTAGCAAAGGCCTCAGTAACTTGGGACTATGAAGCCAAACATTACATAGCCCACATTAACGCTTCTAATTATGCATGAGTGGGAGATTGGTTGATTGGTTCATTCTTGAATCCAAAATGGTTCTTCGTATGTCCCTCGAATACTGCCCAGCCGTAGCTGCTGACTGGGGCTCCCTGCGTGAACCGTCTATCTAACATACCCACTGCTTTGATTTAAGTGACAACGAAGGGGGAAGGGTTTCTTTACTAGCTGGGGTTCCTTCTTCCTCGGCATCATCTGTGGTTTCATTTGCTAAGGTCCAAGCAGATGCTTCGTGGTGCGCATGCTCTAAGATTTTCTGGACCAAATCCCGAATATTCTCAAAAATCACCTGATTTTTTGCTATCCATAAGAACCACATAATCCAAGGTACACATGCAAAGTCAGTTCATCTGCTCTTAGTTTCTTCGCCTCCCAAAACAGATAGTAGATATTTTCGAACAATGGGGGTCGCAGAAATATCTCAGGGAAGAAGGGGATTAATGACAAACCCAAACTTGTCGGAAGGGCGGACATTTAAAGACGAAGTGATTTATTGTCTCTTCTGCCGCTTCGAAAACTGGGCAGCCTTTCTCCGTACTAACGCATCTATATTATAAATGTTGGCATGTAGCCATACATCCTGTTCAACATTGCCACACAAAATGTTTTATATTTGAGTGGTTTTTAATTTCCATTCTTGTGCCAACAATGTAGTGACTAGCGATTTCTGAATATTGTGGTTACAAGTACGACGAGATAATCCTCTCGCGGTCAGTATCCCGATCTGACTGTATATTTGTCTGAGGAGGTATAAGACCAGCTATAGTCATCTCTCAAGAATTATTTAGTCAGTCTAATACCTAGAATCCTATGGGTATCATCCTAGGTAAATAGCTCCTCTGGTCGTTCACGTTTCCAGAGCTTCGACATAGGGTCGAAAAGGAAATTTACGTGCACATGAGAGTCTCTCTTAGCACTAACACTTTTCGATGGTCTGACTGGAATGTCAAGAATCCAAGGTTTACTCCAAATCTTGGTGTCCATTCCAGATCCAGTAGTCCTTCGAAGGCCCGAGAGTAAAAATGGTTTACCCGCTAAAATGCTACGCCAGCCGTACGACGACCTATTAGACTTTTGGACATCATGTGGTTTACAACATCTAAAGTATCAGCCGTTCAAAACTCCTTACAAGAGTGAGTTAAGATATCGTACTAGCCTCCACAATTGCTTTGTCAGGAGAGCAAGGTTGAATTCTTTCGAAGGTCCTAAATCCAAGGCCCCTTTCGGACATTTGGTTACAAAGCTTATCGTTGTCGAATTTCTTATTGTAGAACTCAATAAAACTATTTCATAAATGCGTAATAATTCCTTATATTAAAATTTCTTATAATTATAATTTTTATATTTATATCTATTTTTCTACGAGTGATATACAATATTTTTAAAATCGGACCGGTCCAAGGTCGGACCGGGTTTGACCGCTAACCGGAAACGTATATGGTTGGATCAATAATAAATTCGAAGGACACTAATCCAGTTAAAAGACTAGATTAAACCGGTAAAGAACCTAAAAAAGACAAATTGTTGAATCAAATTTCAACCAAATTCATTTTTTAAATATGAAATTTAATTTATTTTATAAATAATTGTAGTTTTTGGGGAAAAAATTACTTTTTAATTTTTAGAATATTACGATTTTAAGTGTTTTGTTTAATATTCGAGATAATATATATTTATTTTCAACTATAATATTATTTTAAAATAATATATTTACTATTGATTTTAATATCATTTGTAAAGATATCATTAAACCTCGTTGAAACAGGTCGGACCACATCGACCCATGACCCAAGAAATGATTATGTTCGATTGCCGGTTCGGTTCTAAAAGCATTGAGTTTTATACATATTTAATCATTTCAAATTTATAATTTTGGTTAATTTTAAATACTTTTGTAGAAATAGTTAAAAACTAAAAGGGTAATTGTTTATTTATTAACTAAATTAATTAGATGTATTAATGGATTGAATAATCAAGTTCTTGTGCGGTTTATTATGGTGCATAATTAGTGTTAATATAAGTGTCCAAAATTAGTAATATTACATGGTATAATTTTGTTTTATTTATGTTTTAGTAGTATAGATTTTCGTATTGCGAACTAAAAATGCGTAGTACTATAATATTACAAATTATATAAATACATTAAATACACAAAAGATACAAAATAAAAATATAACATAGTAAATTCTTAGTTAATTAATATAGCAAAATCCGTAAAAAATAATAATATAGTGCGGGTAAATTTTCTAATAAGCACTTAAAGGTATCATATATGAGAATGAACAACCTAAATAAATGTTTAAAACTTAACTAAGTAACTAAATTCATTTTCATATTTAATTTTTTTTATATGGTCTTAAATTGTTGAAGTTTTATATTGTATATCAAATTTTCTTTTTTAGAATTTGATTTTATTAAGTATATTTAAATACTTAATGTATATTTTTGGCAAAAATATTTGTACTAATCCAAAAATTCGAAAGATTCAAAAAAAAATTGAACCTAAATATTCGTTTCGAATACATATGAATCCGAGAGGATCCAAACTTAATCGAACCTGAAATTTAGAAATGTTCAAGTAGGAATCAAATTCCTCGATCTAAAAAGCAGAAAAATTCAAACCGAATCCAAAAGTCGTGATAAAATCCATGATATTTGATTAGCGTCTATGAGATTGTAAACCATGTATCTTACCTACCAAAATAATGTTTATTATTGTTTATTATTTTATGATTAAACTCGCAAAACGACCCTACAATATCATTCCGTCGTCCATAATGTAACTGAACAAATATGTTTACGAGACAAACCCCATGCTAATCTCTTTCTTTTCTGAATGATTGTAAAAGACAAAATAAAAAATCATTATTTAATTATCAATTTCCCAAAATGTTTTTAGAATGCATTTACCATTTTATCCTTTGTTTTTTCAAGTGTGGAGGGCTAAGGTGTGGGTGAATTTGGGCTACACCAAAAAAAAATCATACTTACATTTTGTGGCAGAAAAAATATAATAGTGAGAGTTTTATAAAAATATCCGCTGGATAAATGAAAAAATAAAAAAAAATCGGAATAATGGTTGTAATTTTCCCCCCGTAGAATTAAAAACTAAATAATGATTTTTCATTGCTATTCAGTATAATTAGCCTAATTTGTAAAACTTCCAAAAGAAAATTTGGACATCCTAAAACTTAAAGGGCAATTCTCAAATATAGCACACTTTCTCATTTTTTTGGACACATTTAGCATGTGGTTTTGGGTTTTCCACGTGTAGCATTTTTAAAATGTTAGAATGACTATTTTACCTCTAACCATTTTTAAAATATGGCTTAGGGTTCTCATTTTTCCTACCCCTAAACACTAAACCCTAAACCCTAAATCCTAAACCCTAAACCCAAAATTAGACAGGGGCATTTTCGGTATACCGTATGTTAAATATGCTATGGTTGGAAATTTTGGGCTTGTATGCTACATGTGGCACAAAAACACAAAAATGTGCTATCTAAGGGAATTTCTCTAACTTAAATATTGTTTTTTTTTACTACAAAGACTTTGTCATTAATCTAAAATATCATTTGTTACAAAGGGAGTTAGAAAAGAAGGACAACGATGAAACAACGACCAAGAATTAGATTCAATTATCGCTTGTTTAGTTAATTGATCAGCACAAGTATTTGTCTCTCTACTGCCAAATGTATACTTCACCGCGTCGAAACAGTATGACCATTCTGCAATCCCATTTAGGTAATGCTGTAGAACCAAACTAGTCATCTTATCCTTGAGTAAATTGCAGACGATGAGATTATCCCCACAAAACTCGACCCGTCGGTAGCCGAGACCCCAAGCAGCTTGGGTGACCCACAGAAAAGCAGTAAGTTCTGCTTCCTCAACAGTACACCGACCTTGGTATTTACCCATTCCGCAGTGCAGAACCAGACCTGTGGCATCACGAACAATCCAGCCGAGAGTGGAAAAAGTGGTGCGTTCCCGCTGCGAAGCGTCATAATTACACTTAACCCATCCAAAGGGAGAGGGGGGTTCCACTTATCCCGTTGTATTCCTCTTTGTCCAGAAACCGGTACCGCGGTTCCCACGACCTCCTGTGTATGTGTCATCCATTCATTGAACTCATTCAATGTTCTATTTGCAGTCTCTAAACATGGTCGCAAACGTTTATTGTAAACCAGCTCATTACGAGCTTTCCATAGTTGCCACAGCAGATGGCAAGCCAACAAACGCCCGTGGGGTCTATTCCCGGAGTAAGAATTATCCAATAGGAGTGATCGAATCGGATTCTCACTCAAAGGAGGAGGGTCCAATCCAATCGTACGCTAGACAGATACAGCATATGGACATGTGAAGAATAAATGGTCCGTTGTCTCCTCCACAGCAGTACACCGACAACAATGAGGATCAACCGGGACATGACGTCTTCTTAAATTCATAGCAATAGGTAATATGTAGGAACATACCTTCCATAGAAAATGTTGAAGTTTCGGAGGAATTTCTAACCGCCATAATGCTTGAGTAAGTTCTGGCTGCGACGCTAACGGTGCTTGAGTTTCCACCTTGTCCTCCAGAGATTTCCAGAAGGAATATCCCGACTTTACAGTATACTGGCCATGAGTAGTTTAGGACCAAAATGGACAATCCGGCGGCAAGCGAGGGGATAAATATAATTTGCGAATCAGAAAATGATCACTTGGGTCGACCAACTGATGGAGGGCCATGTCATCCCAATCCTTTGTTTGGGAGTTAATGAGAATCTGCACTTTGGTAGACGGATCAACATGGGGTAGCAAGCGCACCGGCCGCGGAGGGTTTGTAGGGAGCCAACTATCAATACCCATTTGTGTTGATTTACCGTTCCCTATACGGACACACGACCCGCGACGAAGAAGTTGAATCCCAAAATGTAACGATCGCCAGCCATACGAAGCGCCCTGCCGAACATTGCCTTGTAGGAGCGTCCCATTCTTGAAATATCGCTGTTTTAAAACCTTAAATATTAAGCTCCGGGGTCGTTGCATTATTTTCCAAGCTTGGTTGGCCAACAACGCTTGGTTAAAACCACGAATATCGCGAAACCCCAATCCACCACTTCTCTTTGGTGTAGTAAGTTTAGCCCATGAGACCCATGTCATCTTCCTCTTTTGAGGAGTAGTTCCCCACCAAAACCGACTCAACATACTATTCAATTCCTCACACAACTCCACCGGTAACTGAAAGCAGTTCATGGAGTAGATAGGCATTGCTAGCGCTACACTTTTGATCAGAATTTCCTTGCCTGCAACGGACAGGAATCGGTTCTGCCAGCCATGAATACGTTTTTCCACCTTCTCCTTAATATACTTAAACATCTCGGTTTTTTTCCGACCAAATTGTTCCGGTAATCCTAGGTATTTTCCGCCGCCGCCAATGTTAGGAATCTGGAGAGTGTTCTGAACTATCTGTCGTTTATGCTCATAGACTTTAGATCCAAAAGTAATTGTTGACTTTTCAAGACTAATGACCTGTCTAGACAGTTCTGCATATTGCTGAAAGATTGTGGAGAGAGTTTGGCTGTTCTGAGCATTCGCTTTGGCAAAGAACAAAGAGTCATCTGCAAACAAGAGATGTGTTAGCTCCGGACCACCACGACTCAACTGAATTCCATGGAGATCACTGTCCCTAGAAGCTTTATTCAGAAGGCAGCTTAACACATCCGAGCATAGAATAAATAGATAGGGCGACAATGGGTCCCCCTGCCGGAGACCTCTTTGCGGTGTAAAGTCACCATACGGACTACCATTGAAAATAACCGAGAAGGAGACAGAGCGAACACATGACATAATCCAACTAACCCACTGATCACTAAAGCCTTTCCGTCGCATAACTCCTTCCAGAAAGGGCCACTCCAGTCTATCATAGGCCTTGTTGATATCTGTCTTTACTGCCATGTACTCAGTATTAAACGGTTGTCGAGACTTCAATGCATGAAAGACCTCATGAGCCAGGAGCACATTATCAGTAATGTATCGTTTAGGAACAAACGCCGCTTGATTTTCATGCACAATATCAGTTAACACATACTTAAGGCGGTTGACTAATATCTTAGACACCATCTTATATAAAACCGTGCAAAGGCTGATGGGACGGAAGTCTTTCATAGTTTGTGGTCTTTGTGTCTTCGGAATAAGGCAAATATTCGTATGATTTAATGTAGAGTCAAACATACTCGTTCGGAAGAAGGATTAAATCTCGCTGACAATGTCCGGTCTGATGATATCCTAGCATTCTTTGTAGAAACCAGCGGTGAACCCATCAAACCCAGGAGCTTTAAACGAGCCAATGGAAAATAAGGCAGAACGTATTTCCTGCGTCGTGACTTCCTTAGTAAGCTCTCTATTCATGGCCGGTGTTACAACCGATGGGATGCACTGAAGGAGATCGGAATCAGAAGCTGGAGCAATGGAGGTGAATAAAGTTGTGAAATACTTCTCAGCCTCAGTCGCTATATCCACATCCCCAGTCAACACTTGTCATGTTCATTCCTAATGAAAGTGATACGATTTTTGGCTCGTTGGTTCTTAGTAATGGCATGAAAGAACCGAGTGTTACGGTCGCCATACTTTAACCAATTTGATCGACTTTTTTGGAACCAATACAACTCCTCTGCTTTATACGCCTGTCCAAGCGCAAGACGAAGCTGTTTAATTTTCTCAGTAGGCTGATGTGGCTGCCTTGTCAATACATCAATCTGATTACGCAGTTCCGCAATTCTTTGTCGCGAATTCATATGCTTCCGCCGCTTCCAAGAAGCGAGATTTGAGCGACAATTTCGGATCCGTGTACCAACTCTAACTGTAGCTTGTTTGTTCCAACCGCTAGCAACAACGTCTCTGAAATCCGGCTCACTACAAAGGCGAAAATCAAACCTAAATTGTCTTCGACCACTGTCAACTTTATCCCGCATCTTAATAATAACCGGACGATGATCCGATTCAACTAAATCCAAGAATTCTATTTCGGACAAAGGATAAAGAGCTTTCCACTCTTTGTTTGCCATAACCCGATCCAAACAACATTGAACTGTATGGTCTCTCCTTTTACCCACCCATGAATATCGATTGCCAATGAACATCAAATCTGTTAAGCCACATACTTTAACCATTGTTTGAAAGTCCACAAAGTTCCAAGGTTCGCGGTCTCTTCCTCCGATTTTCTCTATTGGTGTGAGTATCTCATTGAAGTCACCACAAAGTAACCATGGTGCTTGTCTTTGAATTGAAATTCTTTGTAGTTGCTCCCATAATATATGTCTTAACTTACGATTCGGGTTTCCATAAACAAACGAGAAGTAGAAAGCAACACCGTCTTTATTAACTTGACAATCAAACATTCGGTCCGACACAGATACAAATGAAACCGACACTGAACTGTTCCAAAGCAAAGCAATACNCCCCCCCCCCCCCCCCCGAATTGATGAAACACAACGTACATAATCAAACCCAACTTGTACAGCTACATCCCTAACAATATCATCGGGATTCTTCGTCTCGATGAGAAAGAACATGTCCAGAGCAAAAGATGTCTTCAGCTCTTTTAGGCGTCGAACTACCGGGAACTCTTTCAAACCCTGGCAGTTCCAAAAGGATGTATTCATCCTTCCTCCGGTGGCTTTTGGCCCCCCGCACCTTCACTGTTTTAATGTGTGTGCTCCTCATTTAGGTTTCGGCCAGAGGAAGAGCTTGCTCCTGGATTCATCGCAAACCAACTGCGAATCTCCCGCGCCTTAGCGTGAGAACGGGGTCTCTTAAGAAAGCTCTCATGTAAATCATCTGCTTGTACCACATGACGTAGGTCCCAATAACCTGCAGGCATAACATTAACAGGGGAATGTACCTTACGCTTCTTGGAGGTATTGGTAGCATCTTGTGGAGGAGGCGCCTCTGGTTCATACGGGACCTCTTGTGGAATCTCAGCACCATCATGTCTCTGCTCATACGGTGGCTGGTCATTAGGACCCGACTCATCATCATCATCGTCATCACTAGGAGCCGGAGGAGGCCCTTGTCTCATCGGACAGTCAGCATAATCATGGGATAACATCCCACATGTACCACAGAAATTACGAACCTTCTCGAAATTGAAGTGAAGAGTCACGACTTCCTCACCAAATTGAAAGACTCGGCGAGTTCTGATCGGGTCTTCAACATCCCACATGAGTCTCACACGGACAAAGTTAGCCAAGTTGGCCCCTGCGCCATCGAAATCCGACTCCATAAAGTCACCAATCTCTGCGCCTATGTGTAGTACCATAGCCAGAGTAAGAAACTGGATCGGGATCCCTCTTATTTGGACCCAGAGCGGTATGAACCGGAGAAGTTCATCAGAGAAGGTCGGAGTCCAGCGCTCCATGGTGCAGAGCCAATCGTTGAAAGACCAAGGCCCACGCCTCATCACCGATAGCATCGTCTCTTCAGATTCAAACACAAATTGTATCTTCCGATTCTCCAAGATCCGACCAACCACTTCATTAGTTACACCCCACATCCTAGGCAAGGCGTTCATCATCGAACGCAGAGGCTGCTTGCGTGGATTCACAGGCTTGACTATCAGACTGAAGCGGTTCTGGTCCGCCGCTTCTTCAACAAGTCGGAGAGGCACGGAGACAACAGGATCGGAGCCACCAAGATCGATGTTCTTCATTTTGTTTCGAAGATTAGTAGACATGATTAAGAGAAAGAGAGGGAAGTGAGATTGATTATGGTATCTCGGATCTTGGAATTCCTCTATCCCCTTATATAGATCTAGGGTTTCGACGGTTACCAAATCCGTAACCGCCATTGAAGAAACCGTCAATCGAGTAACCGCAAGAAGAGCGGTTGAAGGAAAAGAAATCCCCAGATCGAGATCATGGCAGAGACCGACGATTGATGGTCGGCCGATTCGGATCTTCGGCGAGATTAAGCAGACGGCGATAAGGGAGAAAAATCGCCAAAAAAATCGCATTTATGTTTATATTCTTTTTTCAAATTGTCTTTTTTTTCCTTTCTTAAATATTGTTATTTTATGGTTTGTTAGCAAATTCACCATTTGTTTCCTAATTATCGTGATTAACTCAATTAATCTTTTTACCGGCCAGATAACCCAATTAATCTTTTTTATCTTCAAATTTTATTTATTAAAAACTTGTGATACATGGAACACAAAATCGGTTATCGGTGAGACCGATAGGGAAACCAACAACCCATAAAAAGGGAGTCATAAGCCCTACAAGAGGGGAAGCTAAACCCGATTAATATCATACTAACTTTTTCTATTATTAGAGATATTGTTCGTCTGTATACTAGTAATGGAGTTGAGTCAATCATTTTCAAAAATTGATATAATTCTAAAGGTTTATTAAATAGTTTTACAAGGTAGTTGTTTGTCAGGAGAGAGAGAAACCTTGTAGTACCAACCAACCACCGTCACGAGCTTTATACTCGCTCGGTGGTTCATTCTCAACCATTCCACACTTTTCTTCGCCGTCAAAATCATAACCAAATCAAACCTCTCTCTCTCTCTCTTATTTATTCTCTCTTGAGTTCGTTGCATCCTTCTTTATACTCTTCAATGGCTATACCCTCCGAGTCAACCGTCGACTCCCACGTCGCAGTTCTCGCTTTCCCCTTCGGAACTCACGCTGCTCCTCTCCTCTCCGTCACTCGCCGTCTCGCTTCCGCCGCTCCTTCTACCGTTTTCTCCTTCTTCAACACCAAGGAATCCAACTCCTCCTTATTCCCTTCCGACGACAACGGTGCGGATCGTCCCGCGAATTTAAGAGTCCACGATGTCTCTAACGGTGTTCCGGAGGGATACGTGTTCGCCGGGAAACCACAGGAGGCGATGGAGCTGTTTCTCACCACGGCGTCGGGTAATTTCCGTAGAGAGATCTCTGCGGCGGAGACGGAGGTTGGTAGGAAAGTGAAATGCATTTTAACGGATGCGTTCTTCTGGTTCGCGGCGGATATGGCGGAGGAGATGAAAGCGTCGTGGGTTGCGTTTTGGACCGCCGGACCAAACTCGCTCTCTGCTCATCTCTACACAGATCTCATCAGAGAAACCATCGGTGTTACTGGTAAATAATAATCAACATTAAATACGCAATTGAGGAAACTTTAGCTAACAAAGGAAAGAGACATTTTGAGAAATGTGCAAGTGATTATATGTACTTATAGTAATTTTGGTTTTGGTTTGTTTCTGATTCAACAGAAGTAGATGGTAGTCGTATGGAGGAGACTTTAGGGTTTATCTCAGGGATGGAGAAGATCAGAGTCAAAGACACACCTGAAGGAGTTGTTTTTGGGAATTTACACTCTGTTTTCTCTAATACGTTGCACCAAATGGGTCTTGCTTTGCCTCGTGCCGCTGCCGTTTTCATCAATTCATTTGAAGAGTTAGATCCTGCCTTGACCGAAAACCTCAGTTCGAAATTCAGACGTTACCTAAACATCGGTCCTCTTGCGTTAGTGTCTTCTACGATGCAGATGGAGACACTGGTAAATGATCCTCACGGATGCTTGGCTTGGATGGAGAAGCGATCCCCTGCTTCTGTCGCGTACATTAGTTTTGGTACGGTCATGACACCGCCTCCTGGAGAACTTGTGGCGATAGCACAAGCGTTGGAATCGAGCAAAGTGCCGTTTGTTTGGTCGCTTAAGGAGAAGAACATGGTTCATCTACCAAAAGGGTTCTTGGATAGGACAAGAGAGCAAGGGAAAGTGGTTCCATGGGCACCACAAGTGGAACTGCTGAAACACGAAGCAACGGGTGTGTTTGTGACCCATTGTGGATGGAACTCGGTGTTGGAGAGTGTGTCGGGAGGTGTACCGATGATTTGCAGACCGTATTTTGGGGACCAAAGATTGAACGGAAGGGCAGTGGAAGTCGTGTGGGAGATTGGAATGACGATTATCAATGGAGTATTTACAAAAGAGGGGTTTGAGAAGTGTTTGGATCGTGTTTTGGTTCAAGATGATGGTAAGAAGATGAAGTGTAATGCTAAGAAGCTCAAAGAACAAGCATACGAAGCAGTCTCTGCGAAAGGAAGCTCCCATGAGAACTTCAGAGGATTGTTGGATGTGGTTCTTAATGTTTAATCTAATATTTGAGTTTGGTATAATTTAAAAAAGAACACTTTTAAAGGATTGTTTACAAAATAACGGCCAATTTAAATTAAAAAATTGACAAATAAAAAACTAAAAAATCAAACCTCTGATTTCGTTCCGGAGAACGTGAAGCGACCGTTTCAGAGAGTCAAAGAAACGAGTTTTGTTGTTTTTCGGCGTCGGTGGCTTTCATAGCACCGGCGCCAATATCGTTTGTCTGATTCATTCTTCCTCTTATACTTTTTTCAAACTTCTATGCTTCGACGGTTGTAGAGATCTCTACGGATATTTCTTTTGACGGTGAAAATTCACATATGGAAGACGGTCATTGGAAGAATTGATGGTTCACGCGATCGAGGATTCTGAATGATAGCTAACTCTGTAGTACAATAGTACACTTGGCAATTAATTTGGATTCGGCGATCTTATTATGGTGGTATTGGAGCGTGAGAGGTGTTTTCTGATCATGTGGTGGTTTTAGTCACAGGTGGCTTTCAATTTTTTTGGAAAAGTGCTAGTAAAATCGTGTTATGCTCTTTAGGATTTGTTGCGATTATCTTGCTCTTTTTGGTCAGTGAATCGTTTAACCTTAGTATCATTCCGCAGCCATTTAGTTTAGTTTAGTTTAATAATAGGTTTTCTCCGTTGTCTTATGATCTGTTCTTGTAAGGCTAACGTTGTATGGGGATGCATAGTTCTAGATTTAGACTTTTTCCGAAAAATAATTAGGTGGTAGGAGTTAGATTCTCGTCTTTTGATTCTTAGTTTCTCGGGTAATCATTTTGTTGAAGTTAATTCTTATTAGTTTCTTCAATCATTCGTTTCGCATTTGATTATAGAGTTTCCTCAGCGGCTTTTCTCCGATTTTTTTGATCATCTTGAGAGTTCTTACCTTGACTTTCGTACCATCCATGTTTTTGTTCTTTGTTAGACATTAGTTTTTTGATTCGAGGGATATGTTTGTTATCCGTTGGTTTATGTCTTCGGAGAGATCATGTTCTTTGCGGGCTTTTGTTCATGTTTTTGATATAAGTACGGGTTGATCTCTTTGGGTTGGTTTCGTTTCTTATATCGTTTTGTTGGTCGTAAAACTACTACTATTTATTTTTTTAATCTTATTAGACAACAAAAAAAGAAAAGGGGATTGGTTACAAAAATTGTTGAAGAAAAAAACTCTATTTTTTGGCTTGGAGCATCTCCAACCCAAAACCTCAAAATGAGGGGAGCAAAATCTCAAAATAAGGATTTGAGGTTTGATTGCTCCAACATGAAACCTCAAAAAAATCTTTAAAAGTTTATTTATTTGCATTATAGTCCTTGACATTAATAAAAGTTACTAATAATGATAAAAATTCACAAATACATATAAAACGTACATTTAATATATTATACAACAAACAATATTACAATATTATATAATGAAAGATAATATAAATTACATATATAATAAAACAACACACATAAACACAATTTTTAGAAAATTACATATGAAATATCAAAATTTTCAAGCATTATTTCCGTAATGCTCCCATATGTGTTCAATCAACGCATTCCGAAGTTGATAAGAATTACGAGTTGCAACAATTACGTCTCCAAAATCAGGATCCGGTTAACTGGTGAATTCTGGTATTTTGGTACCACTTGTAAGATATGTGATATTTAAGTGTTTATGTAATTTGATTTAATTTGTGTTAAGTTTGTTTAATGTATAAAAAGCTTATATTTTTTTTTTACATTTTTATAAATTTTTTTAATTGATCTGATGACATTCACATATTTTTTCTTATATAAAATGTTGGATATCTTGTATTGATAAATAGGCCGACTATATATCTAGTCGGACTATATATCCCCGCGGGAAGCAATGAGAAATAGATTGACAACATATTTAGTCAGTCTATCTAGTCAGTATATTTAAAAGTGAAGTACATGTATTTGTAAAAAAAATAATTAGAAGAACCAAAAAGTAGTTTTGAGGTTTTTAATAGTGAAACCTCAAATTTGAGATTTCACTATTCAAAACCTCAAAATTTGAGGATTTAAGATTGGGTTGACAAAAACCTCAAATCTTGAGGATTTGAGGTTGGGTTGGTAAAAACCTCAAAACTTGATGATTTGAGGTTGGATTGGAGACNCATGAACCTCTCAAAAAATCCTTAACTATTCATGGGTCTCACCATTTTATTATTAAAAAAAAAAAAAAAACAAAATTTTCGGCCAATCACAGACCGCCACGTGTCCATGAATAGTTAAGGATCAATTCTTAACTAAGGTATTTAAGGATTTCTCTCTC
>OVAN01004955.1:0-24577 GCA_900406275.1 Anastatica hierochuntica | reverse complement strand
ATCTACAAATCATCAGTTGAATAACAAGGGATTTTACAAAAACCCCAAAATTCTCTCAAATTCTAATTCCAATACACCCCCTTAAGAGTCAAATGTTAAAAAAACCTTTAAAAATCGTTTAAGACCTTAAAATCTCTTTGGTTACTTCATCCGCCGCCTTCTCTTCTTTTATCATTTGATACCATTTCTAAACCCTAAATTTTCTTCCCTTTCAAAAGGTTTGTGTTCGATCTCGAAACTTTTTTGCGGGTCTTTCGAT
The DNA here is from genome assembly GCA_900406275.1 of Anastatica hierochuntica. Taxonomy (NCBI): domain Eukaryota; kingdom Viridiplantae; phylum Streptophyta; class Magnoliopsida; order Brassicales; family Brassicaceae; genus Anastatica; species Anastatica hierochuntica. Next base: position 24,318 of record OVAN01004955.1, on the reverse strand, counting down.
TTGCTAGTTTCTCCTCAAAACCCATCTCTTCTTTCTCTTAGATCACAGTGAAAGCATGGAGCTTTCTGCTCCAAGCAATGGCAAAATCAACAAACCAAAACGTTTCGTGAAGAACCAAATCCCTGAATCAATCCTCACTGATCCATCTCTTAACGCTGCAATCTCTTTGCTTCCCTCGATTTACCAATTCGAGGTTCACAAATGCGTATGGCGAATCAAATCTTCAAACGCCAAACGCATCGCCTTGCAGCTTCCTGAAGGTCTTCTTATGTATGCTCTCACACTCTCTGACATTTTCACTTCTTTTGCTGGAGCTTCTCACTGTTTCGTGCTCGGTGATGTTACTTATGGAGCTTGTTGTGTTGATGATTTCTCCGCTTGTGCTCTTGGTGCTGACTTGCTCATTCACTATGGCCATAGCTGTCTTGTTCCTATTGATTCTACGAGAATCCCTTGTCTTTATGTCTTTGTTGAGATTCAGATTGATGCGAAATGCTTGTTGAACACTATCCGGCTTAATCTCGATGCCAAGAACTTGATTCTTGCAGGAACTATTCAGTTTACTTCGGCGATTAGAGCTGTGAAACCGGAGTTGGAGAAGCAAGGTTTCAATGTTTTGATACCTCAGTCAAAGCCTTTATCGGCTGGTGAAGTTCTTGGCTGCACTGCACCAAAGGTCTCCGTGGTTGAGGATCGAAAAGAAGATGCCGTGCTCGTGTTTGTAGCTGATGGGAGGTTTCATTTAGAAGCATTCATGATAGCTAATCCGAAAGTTAAGGCCTTTAGGTACGATCCGTATCTTGGGAAGCTGTTTTTAGAGGAGTATGATCACAAGGGGATGAGGGAGACGAGAATGAGAGCGATTGCTCGGGCTAAGAATGCGAAAACTTGGGGGATTGTGTTGGGTACATTGGGAAGGCAAGGGAATCCCAAGATTCTAGAGAGGTTAGAGAAGAAAATGAAGGAGAGAGGGATTGATAGCTTTGTTGTTTTAATGTCGGAACTTAGTCCAACAAGAGTGGCTTTGTTTGAAGACTCTGTAGATGCTTGGGTGCAAATAGCATGTCCAAGACTTTCGATTGATTGGGGTGAGGCGTTTCTTAAGCCTCTTTTGACAACTTTCGAGGCTGAGATAGCTCTAGGATTCATCCGCGGTTGGTGGGAGAAGGATTCCCCGAGCAGGGTAGATTCAGATTCTTCGTCTGGCTGTTGCAAAGCGGAGAAAGAAACAAGCTGTGCGTGTAGAGATGAAGACGCGAAAGATGATGGTGCACTCGATGGAGACTACCCTATGGACTACTATGCACAAGAAGGAGGGGAATGGAACTCTTCATATCTGAAGAAGTCATCTCGACCCAATCGAAGAACTTCTTCTTTAGTCTAAAATGCAATGAGGATGTGATATATGAGCATTTATCATACACACAATTTTTATGTTACAAACTTATACATGTTGCTCAACAAGACAAAAGAGTATGTGTTATGCAAAATGGTTTTACAAATACTAATGGTAAAAAGAAAACTTACAATATCATTATCAATGTTTCCAACAATGAGAAATATCTGTGTAGTATAGTATGGTTTTCATCTTCTACGCTTTTGATTCCAAAAGCTTTATTTTCTTTTCCTTTGGTCCTCAAAACAAAAATGGTGTTATCACAAAGCAAAGTGCAAATCACCTCTTCTTGTTGTTCTTCTTCTTCCTTCCTTTAACTTGGCTCTCCAAAGCCGCAAGTCTCTTACTAACGGGACTCAACGATGATGGAGAGATCCTTGCCGGGTTTGCTGTGGAAGGCGACGGTTGTGCCTGGTTCTGTGTCAAGGCTTTCATTTTCTTGAGAGCTGAAAACAAGTCAAAGGATGGTTGTTGGCCCGGAGGAGGTGGAGGCAGATCAGGTATCTTTAAAATCTTCTTCACTTGCGGACGCTTAATCACTGTTATTAATCGCCACATAAACCATTCATTGTTATCTCACACGAACTTGCCACATTTTTTATGAATCTTAATTACACTTACCAAGTCCATACATGAGAGAGAACAGGTTGGATGTGATCCAGTAACAAAATATAGCCTGCCAAAATTTTGCAAACTACGTTAGAGAATCCACTGCACAAAGTCTTTGGGATCTTTCCGAAAAATAATAATAATAACCTGTGGAAAACTCATTGTCATTGGGACTGTGAGGAGGGCAAAACCGCGACAAACGTTTTTAACTGTGCTAGCCATCGGATTCCCTTCCATGCCTTCTTGTGCATTACACTGGGAAGGGGAAGGATAGCTCAAGTTTAGATGTTAAGGATGTCAAAAAATGTTATAATGTTAAGCAGAAACTGTACCTCAACGGTTATCAAAAATGTCAATCCTGTTAAAACTGGTAAGATGTATAAGCTGTCAGGAGTTGTTAGATCGGTAAACCATAATGCACCTCCAGTTTGGAATGAAGGTACCTTCTCTGCCATATTTCGAATCTGGGGGAAAAAAGTAACACTAATTTGAGACAAAGAGCTTATATCAAACAACAAAGTCAAAGAAACATCTTAAAAGATTAAAAGGCCGTACAGCAAGGAAAAAGCAGATGAATAGAGGTCCCTGAATAAACATCCCTTTCATCGGGGTGAATGGAGTGACACCGTATCTGTGAATTATGAACAGACAGTGTATCGTTATGGTTATGTGGACATATCTACCAAAATGCTAAAAATGATATGAGACAAGTTGAAAGGACGATCAGCAGAATTCGATGGGCGTGTTGTAGATGTTGTTTTGGTTTTTCGGGTGGAGATGGGAAAATCCTAAAGCTACGCACAAATCATGTTAGCGTTGTTGTTCACTTTTAGTGAATGCATTAAGAGTTTACGGGTTTGGATTCTGTCATAAACCTGTCACAGTTACTCTAAATTTAAATACAGCTTACTCTTTAAACAAATTCTTCATCTTCTTTTGGCCTTCTGCCATCGTAACAGGGTCCATTCCCTGGAAATGTACAGGGAGAAAGAAAATGAAGAAAATCAAAATAAACATGAAGATAAGGAAATTTTGAACTGAATGGCATGTAGCCAATGCAAAAGCTTTTAGCAGAGTAGCAAAAGTGAGGATGAACCCATGATGTACGGCTGTAGTTACAAGCTTAACATACCTTATTTTGCATTTCCTCCCGGATAGACTCCAAACGTGGTCTCATCAGCTGCATGACCAGAGAACAGACTACTGATGGATGAAGCATTCAACGGTAAAAAAGAACCAAGTATAAATGGCATAGACATATGCTTTTTGAATGTCAAGTTTCGTTTCAGAACCTGAGTATGTTAAACACACAAAAAAGCAACAAGAAATGTAACAGAGTAGGGGAATAGATTATAATATTCTTATAACCGAAAGAAGCATGTCCAGTTCTCCAAACACAAGCACCCTCCATATTTGAATTGGCTAATACATACACCATCTTAAATGGTCTACTAGGAGCAAACAAAGGAGCAAAGGGAGACACATACCGATAACTTAGTTGTGTCTTTCATTTGTTTGATCAAGAGAGGAACTGTTGATGATCGGATCAAAATGGTTGCTACAACAATGGATGCCCACCTGTGATGAGGAAACAGCAATATCTTTATCCAGATACTACTTTCAGATTTTAACTCATATGCTTAGTAATGAAATAGTGTAGACAGGAATATCCAAGTAGCACGTGATCTGTACTTCCGAACTCTAGGCAGATTGACATAAGATGAAGTTCAAAATATCTTACCACTCAAAGCCAGTGTATGAATGCACCATATCAATGCAATGCTGAAGGGCGGCGATGGGGAGGAAAGAGTCGCCAGCAGCGAGTGCAACTTCACTGACCGCAGCAGCAGCAGTCTGAGATGGCGGTGCATCGGTTATGACTTGTGCAATGTCAGACATTACAGCAATCTTTTCTGAACCAACACCATGCGCACTTGACATACACCGATAGAAAGCAAAACCAGACGTCGGAATCCGATTTGAGATTTGCGAGAAATCGGATATGTATGCGGATCTTTGGTGATGGTAACTTCTTTGAGATGTTTCTTGACAGAGTGAATCCTTTTCGTGACGATCATTGTCACGAGGGATAAAATGGTAAGAGAGTTGGTTCCGGCGAGCGAAAAGAGTGGACCTTATAGATAAAGCTCGCCTGAAAGCCATTGCAGAATCAAAAACAAGATCCTGACGCAGAAAGGGGAAAAAAACAATATGAGATTCCATGAAAATTGATAAACTGAAATTGAGTAAGGATTCGAAGAGACAACAGAATTGAACTGCTGCTGATTTTGAAGGAAACGAATCAGAGCGATTTCACGAACTTATATACATATTCAAAATCTGAGGTTGAAGATGAGCAACAGAAATGGAGAATCGAAACGAAAGAGTAGCAATAGCGAAACTGAAAAGCTACTTGAATAGAGAGAGAATCTGCAGAAACGAAACCTGACAATGGACGAAAGTTACGACGGCGACAGCGACGGCGACGACGAGCAGAGACGACTATGAATCACGGCGAAGAAGTACGAGATCTCTCCAAAATAATGGCAAGGCAAAATTTAGGGGTTTTAGTTAGACTGGTCGGTCTGATATTTTATTCTTTCGGTTTTGTTTCAAACCGAACCGAATCAAAATCCCATTGGTTATTCTATATTCCGATTTAATTTCTTTTTTAACGGGGAAGAAATAGACATTACAAAATCGACTAAACCACCTGCTTCTCCTTCTCTAGTAAAGGCACTAGCCACAAAGAAGGACCTAATGCAACGTAAAATCTCCATCTATTTTCTATTGTAACACTACGAGCAATCAAATACACACATTTATACTTGCATTTTCAACTTTTCAATCTGCAAAAGGTATAAGAGTTGCAAATGTTTCCGTTGTAAGCAGAGCCGACCCTGAGTCGAAGCAAGACAGGCATGAACTTGCGACCCTCGATTTTGTAAAATAAATTAGCTTTAGAAAATTGTCCATTTTTCTGAAAATATGTAAATCATACCGTTTTTTCATTCTTGATTGCGGCTTTCAACAAATATGTGAATTTCAGGATAAAGCTGGTCAATTCCGAGACCTAGTTATACCTCCAACTAATTCCAGAGCTTCAATCGCAAATATACAGCATGCTCAAACCGGTTATTCTTCATGCAGTTTATAGCTTATAAAAGACTTATCTGTTTCGCATCAATATGATCGTTGACGAAGCTAGAAACCTACGCCTATGTAATAGCACCATACATTTGTGATCACGAAGAATTCATGACCCATCACTCATTCGTTGTAACTAGTATTTTTATATCAATGAGCCTTGTATAAAAAAATTTATATCCAATATATGTTTCTCCATTTATGTTAGTATGTAACATATCATGTAAACCTCATGATGATGATCACACAACCTCTGTTGTAAACCAACTCCTCCTCCTTTCTTGTCTATAAAACCTAGCTTGTACAACAAGGCAAACTAAAAGAACCTCTCATCCTTTAAACCCAGTGAAAAAGATATGACGAGAAGATTATTTCCATTGGTGACTCTCTTCTTACTACTGTCGGAGATAAGCTCAGCCACAGTGGAAAACGCGGCCGATTGTGAGGCGGTTGGAACGCTGATATCGTCGTGCACGGAGTTTGTGAATTACGGGTACCCGGATCCGATACCCGGTTCGAGTTGTTGCGATGCTATGACTGTGATCGGAACTTTCTCTGACTCGACGGTGAAGAGACGGTGGCTATGTGATTGCTTCATGGATCTCATCAATGTTTATAACTCTAACGCCACTGCCATTTCTACTTTATCTGGCTTCTGCGGCGTCGTTTTAGGCTTCACCATCGACCCTAACACCGATTGCAATTTGTAAAAATTACTTCTGTTAATTAAACCAAATTGATTAACTTCATTTTTTCTGTTAATCAAATTGATTAATTTTTGTTTGTTTCTTTTTAGCATTCAATGAAGGCGACGAGGACATTGTAGTTTGGTGGTTGAGTCTCCAGAGCCGATCTTCGTGCACCAAAGTTCGACCTTCCTCAAAGGCACAAGAGATTTTCAAAAGCATCTGAGTTTTGGTTAGTTTAACCATGAATAATTAGTAACGAATGTTACATTAGCTATTTTTTTTTAGTTTTGTTTCGATTTTTTTTGTTTTATAAAAAAGTTAACTTAAATTTTGTATAGATCAAGTATGAATCTTGCTCGGTAAAATATGAAGAAGTAATATACTTTATATGTAATTGACAAATGTGAATATCGATAAACAAAAACCATAATGCTTCGATAAAACATGAATCAGTGTCGAAGTAATCAAGAACACTTAGTAACAGTGTAACACAACTTAAAGTGCAAAAGAAGAAAGCTATTCTGAAGTTGTTTTCTTGCATAGCAAGTAAAGAAACTAGCTCGACTAATAACCTAACTACCGATGACTCGACAGCAGTAGTCACCGGAAAGAATCTTCAGCTATATCACCAGATGGAACCTGGAAGTCTTGGAATCATCGGCCAAGTCGAATCTTCTTCGAGTCTTGAAGTTGGCAATGGCATAGGGAGTTTCTGCGTAACAAAAGGATGGTTCAATAGCTCCGCAGCAGTAGGTCTTATCGAATATGGTGCGTGACACTTATTCAAGAAATCTTTAGCCAACAGAGAGACATCTTTAGACAAAAACCAATCGTAATAATCTTCACGAGGCTCTTGCTTAGGTTCACCACCAAACATCTCATAAACAACACATCCTAAAGACCATATATCCAAAGCTCCATCGATCACCGCGTCTGGCATAAAAGACTCTGGTGGCATGTACTTATGCGTGCCGAGAAACATGGGAGGGGCAGAGTCTGTAGGCTCCTTAGACAATCCGAAATCCGCAAGTTTGAGATCCCACGGTTCTTCCCAAATGGTGGAAGGGAATAGAAGAACATTAGCTGGCTTTAGATCGCGATGAACGTAACCGTTTGAATGAAGAGCTTTGAGTCCTTGTAGCATCATAGTCGCCGCGCGTTGTATTGTACGGTCAGGCAATGGCAGTGATGATTTAGCACGAGCCTTATAGATAAAGTGATGGAGAGTAAGATCTTTGGCATATTCCATATAAATATAACAAACTTTATGTCCTTCTTTATTGCATTCAAAGTGAAGAGAAGGACTTTTAGCTTCCACGATACAAGGATGTTTATGGAATCGAAGCATGATGTTGAGTTCTTTTTGAAGATTACTCGCGAGATGTATGGGAGATGTTTTTTTCGCGTAGCATCGATAACAACTAGAATCGTTAACGAGTGTTACGGAACCGTAGCTTCCTTTACCGAGAACACGTAATGGAATCAATGAAGATTCGTCAACAATCCAAGGATCGTTACGGTTTCGTTGGATCATTGTTCTCTTTCTCTCGGCTTCTCTTCTACGTTTAATGTTTTCTTTGCTTTCTAATGTTATGATCTCTATCTCTTATTTATATACAACTTTTACAAAATATTCTCTGATTTAAAAAAGATATATATGAATATATTATATCATATAAGCACTTAGAATTCATAATATTGTTGTGTAGTAATCTACCTAGGATAAGTGTCTATAATTTCCTTTTTTGATTTAACTTTGGATAAGGTTAGTTACTTAAGAGTAACGCAGCTTATACAATAAGCGATGAAATACTTCGGAATTTCAGGTTAAATCCAAACCGAAAATATTCGAAAACCTCGATCCGAAATTGAATCCGAAACTTACAAAATTTGAAGCACCTAAAAGTTCGAATACGAAACCCGAAAAAATCTGAAAAATAAAAAAAGGAAAAAACACGGAAAATTTTGACGGGTGTATTCGGTTTCCACTTGTTACTAAATCCAATTCGAATCCGAAGAAACCCAAATTGATTTCTAACCAAACTTCTCAAAGACCCGAATTTATCATAAAAAAGCTGGAGTTCGTGATCCGAATTCGAATCTAATCCGATCCTAACTCGACCAGAACACACGGCCCTAGCCAAAATAACAATCCCATAACCAAGCATCGAACCGAAATAAACCATGATTTATTTATTAAACCGACTGTCTTTATAATCAAACCAATGTCTGTTCTGTTCCATCGTTCGGTGAGTTTCGCCAGTTCCAGCTTCAGAACTCAGAAGTTAAACAATGGAGGAAGAGGCGAGGACGACAAGAGATAGTATTTACAGAGCTGCGAGGAGTATAAAGCGAAGAGACAACAGCCTTTACAACGCTCTTCGATCAATCTATCAAGATTCAATCTTCGTCCATGAGATCTCTCAGCTATGGCCGAAACTTCCTCTCCTCGCTAATCTTCGTTGTGGTCTGTGGTACTCTCAAAGATTCGATGCCACTTGCTACTTCAAATCCACCGATGGTCACACTAACAACTTGTCTTTCAACACTTCTCGTCTCAATCTCCATCTTCCTCTTCTCGCTGGTAACTTAAAGTTCTGAACTTTAGCATAATCAGATCATGTTCTTTAAGGAAGTAGCTTCGTATAGCATTCAAAATCGTATCTTTTTACGAAATTTCATTGATTTGTTTGTGATTTTGCCACTTGAGAAGAAAGATGCTTTGTTTTTTCTTCAATGGATAGGGGAAAAAGGAGGGTGTATCATAGTTGATTCTACTCGGAAAGGGAAGCGGTTTCCGGATAGCATGTCGAAAACGATACCCATTTGGTCATGTGTATTGAATCGATCGATATATAATCATTTGAAGAGTTTGTGTAACACTGATCAGCTCATTGATGCAGTGAGTTTTACAATGTCCATTTGTTTCAATTAGTAGACTGAAAGCATTCTTCTTTGAGGAATTATTCGGGTTTTTCTTTGTTCTTTTGAATAGGGTTTGACTAGTGATGATCATGATGGTGATAGCATAAGCGAATTGTTAGATAAATGGGATTGTAGTTTACATTTGCCGCTATGGGTTTCGGATACTGAGAAGGCCTCTATTGAAGCGAGATTAGAGGAGTGGACGAGACAACTAGATGAGAGTGGAGCTGATATTGCTTCTCTTGCTTTATGTTTGAGAAAACCTTTACGGCCTCTTTGGGTTTCACAGAGAACAGTCATATGGTTGAATGAAGTACCTGACCATGATTCATGGGATTTCACTCCTCTCATCCTTGTCTCAGCTTCTGCTTCTGGCGAAGTCCAAAACAGAACAAGTTCAGAGTTTAGTTGGAGTTATATTCCAGGAGCTGGTGATGATGAAGAGAGTTGGGCTAGAGGTTTATCTCCGAATGTTTTCTGGAAACATGTCGATGATCTGATTTACTCGGAACCGGAGTTGTGTAACCAGAAAGTAGCAGAGATTGTTGAAAACGATAGAGTGTATCGAGCGCAGAGGGGCCAGAATGCTCCTCAGATTGTTGTCAAATGCTCAAAATCTAGCGGTGGAGTCAATGATGCTAAGAGTGGTGAGATCTTATCACTTAGTGAACCAAAACCTGAAGTTGGGATAATGAATGTTGATGAAGAAAGCTTAGTCTCTTGGTTGGCATCAACCAATATCGCAGTTGGGTCATCACAAGTAGGTAAGTATAACATAATGAACTTCCTTAGAAAATTGTAGTTCTCCAATTTGAGATTTCATTTGTAAGAAATTCTATCTTTCTTTCTGCATTGACTAAGCTTAATCGCTTCAGCCTCTCATCAAATCTTCGTATCTTTTTACAGCTGGTAAGGCGTCATTTATCGACTGCATATTAAATTGTGATAAGAATCCCATTTCAGTCCCTCTACCATATCTTGAACATTTGCATCTACCCATGACGGTATGTCCTTGATCTAAACCAAAATCTTGAATAGTGATGATATGCAGTTTTATTCATAAAAAGTATAATTTTTTTCCAGGGCTCAAAATTTGATAGATTTTCTATAGTAAGAAATCTCCCTTGCGCGGTTAATTTTGCTAAGCTGAAGTTGAGTTTAGGGAAGAAGCTCTTAGTTTGTTGTCAATATGGTAAGTGTATATTATTCGTATTCGTTTGTGTACAGTAAAAAGGAGTTGAAACATGACCTTGTATCTCGGTCTAATCCCATAATGTTAATTGTGATGATAGGTGAAGATATCAGTATATGCGTTTGTTTAGCCATCTTGATATCATTGTTCAATGAAGAAGGTAATATGTTTTGTCCCTTTTACGGTTTTCGGTTACCGTATAGTCTTTTAACTTCGAAACACAGAAATGTAAAACACTTGGATATAATTTGAATGATACTTGCAGGGGGCTTTGATGGTGGAAAGTCATTTGAAGAGAAGAAGAAGAGTATAACAAAAGTCGAAATGCGAAGGATGCTTATATTCATATGCAAATATGCTGTGAATGCTCGACCTTCTAGAGGAAATCTTAGGCAAGTTTTTGGTTTTCTTTCGTCTCAGTGCCAAAATTTAGAAGAAGACTGAAGTTGAAGTAGTAAAAGCCTTTTGTTCATGTGTTGTTCTAATAGTTTTTTATATAGCTAAATATTTTACCAAAACTTCACAATTTTGCCATTAAAAAGTTGTAAACTAACTTTTTATTACTTCATTTAATTGATTTTATAACAAGTTCAAATATAACAAAGTTGAAACAACTATTGTGAGATCCAAATGACAATACAATCTGAAAGCAAACATAAGAAGAAAGAGAAGTCTTCGAAAACGAAACTATAATGATATATAAGCTGCTTGTAGGCTTCAGACACGCGGTGCAGCTGCGGCTCCAGGTCCTGCAGGACGAGGGGCTTGTCCCGGTTGACCAGGCTTGGGAGCATCCTCCTGTATGATCATAATATCCGAAACCATTCAGAGAAAACATATTAACAGCAAATCATTTCAAACAAAAGCCGATACAACAGAACAGTCTCATCCACCTCGAAAGCCTACTACTTTAAGCCTTATAAGACTATTTTGAACAAGCATTAAGGATCAAAAAGATCACAAGCAGGAATCGTAAGGCAAGCAATTGGTTTGTGCAAGATTCAACTATACTCTTTGAGCAAGATTCAACTAACAATCTCTACAAGGAAACACACAACTCGGAAGATGATCATTGAATTGAGAGAGAGAGATCACCTTGCGTCTAGCGAAACGTGGAGGAGGTGTACGAATCCTGCGGTTAGTGCGGGATCGGACTCTAACAACGTGAGAGTGGATAGCACAAGAGACACAGTATTGAGTCTTTGCATACAGCTTCGGTAGTGTGTATCCTACAAGAGAATCCACACATCACAAATGTTCAAATCCAAAATCTGATCAACTGATCAAAGTCGAAATCTTTATTGATGTACATCCAACAAAATCAAAGAAACAAGAAAGAGAAGTTACCATCATAGACACTAGCTTCTTGAACATCTCTAATGGCAGCTTGCTCCACAATGTTCCTAACGACGAATCTCTTGATCGCCTTGTCCTAAATCCAAAATCATTCATTCACCAAAAATCAAAATTCAAAATGTTGAGATACTAAGAAGCTAAATGATATTACCTTGGGGCAACATTTGCCACAGTTAGAGCATCTGATTGGGTTCACATGGCCTCTGTTATGCTTGTTCCTCCCACCATTTCTACGCTTGAAAGTCTACAGCAATGGCGACAAAACAAATCACTCTCTCAAATGCTTTTAGTGAGAATCGAAAAAGAAATCGAAAAGTTACCATCTTGCTTTCTCCTCTCTTGCTCGATGAGAGCTTACTGTGACTGTTGCTAGGGTTTACTCTCTCTTCTCGTCAAGTGTTTGAAAATGGAAGACGATCAAAATTTTACTTATAGGCCTTTAAAGTATAATGGGCTTGGGCTTGGGTTTGGGCTTGAGTTTGGGTTTGGATTTGCTAAGTATAAAATTTTTTGGTGGCTCCAGAGAGAGTGAGAGAGAAAGAAAGAGAGATCTTAGTAATAAAATTCTTCTTGGGTCTCTTCTTGTTCATCTCCTCTTCTCCTGTTTTTCTTCTTCCTTGTTCTTTGAAAAATTCGTGTTAGGCTGTTAGTCGAGTGTAAAGAAGTAACCGTGAAAGGTAGTGAATACCAGTTGTAATCACCCCCTTTTTTAATAGAGAGGACAAGAGACTTGATCTCTCTCTATGTAGCTTTCCTCACACTGAATGGTGAATTCAGGATCAACAAAATCTTTTTGTATTCTTTTTTTTATGTCATTGTCGAATCATGTACCGTCTTGCTAAATGATACGATTAAAACAAGTTCAATGATGTATCCCATAACATGTTTTTTTAGTACTTTTGATATATTATCATAAAACGATCTCGTATATTCACATTAGAATCGATTCAATTTTCATGCATATGGATGATCTTCAAGAGAAGATTAAGATGAATATTTTTTGCTAAAGATTCAACATCATAGTGGATTGTAACTAATCCGAGTAATAAGTAAATAATAAGATTTAAGACAAGCCCTACTCGAGAGAGTGAGTACTTTAGTATTTGAAGAATAATATAAAAGGGCTTTTAGCTTCGAAGGCGAGCGGCGGAAAAAAAAAAATCGCGATGAAGCTCTCTCCTTTATAACCTAAACCCATTTTCACTTCTTCCCCATTTGAATTCAAAATTCGTTTCTTTCGATTTATCTTATCCTCAAAACGTTTCTGCATCTCACTCAAATCAGCACTCTCCTTATCAAATCTCACTCTCTCTCTTGTTCTTATCTTCTTCCGATTCCCAATTTTTGATTGCTGAGTACCCATTTTCGAAGAAATCGTTCTGAAGTCGACTCTTTTCAGTAATTTGAGATCTGGGTTATTGGAAAAGAGAGATCTTTCTGGTGTTGAAATGGAGGAACAAAGAGGAATTTCCTCTGGGTTTGTGTCGGAACCTATATCGGATTCTGGGGTTTGGCTTCTCCGATGACTTTTTTTTTCTCCCTTTGTCAAATTTTGATGTTTATTATTACAATCTGTTTACTGTTTTGTGTGTTTGTTCAAATATCTTAGACTTCAAGCGAGAAGCGTAAAGGGAATGGATTAGAAGAAGAGAAAGATGATGAATCTGGGTCTAAACGTGTGAAAGTGCAAGATCTTGATTCTGGTAATATGCTTTCGAATTTGATCATTGTAAATGATTTTGATCATTGTAAATGATCTTATCGCTAAATTTTCGGATGATTTTGTTAAAGTTTCTTGCTTTTTATATGGGTTGCTGCTGCAGATGCTAAATCTAGTAATTTGCAATCTGATGGAAACATTGGAATTGTTCAGAAACCAAATCTTAGCAGTGAACAGATGTCTGAGATGCTTGTGGCTCCTAAGGAACTTGTGGCTAAAGATATGAAGTCTTCTACAGTTCTTGAGACGACCATAGACTTGCCTAAGGCAGATTCGATCTCGACGAATGATGCTTTGCTTGAGAGTCATACTGTAAAAGATGATGGTAACTTTGAGCCACGAGGAGGAGGAGGAGGAGATGTTGATGGTGTTTTAAAGAATAGTAGCCTCTTGAAACAGAAGGAGATTTCTGCATCTGTTGGAAGTCCACGTGGAGCCGCAGAGTCGGATTTAATTAGACGGGATCCTTCTCAATCGATTCCTGTTGGCGAAAAAGTTGGTACTTTTCAGGTGAGTAGTGCGGCAGGTTCATTGGGGAAGTCAGATTCGATGCGGCGATGGATGGAAATGAAGAAAAATGGTTTTGTCTCAGGCCCTTTGGGTGGAGTAGCAGCACCAACACCGAGTACTACAGTACCGAGTACACCTGTTGAGGTACCTGCGCAGAAGCAACCAAAGGTTAATAAGCGGAGAGGCGATTCTCTCAAGAAGAGAAATGAGGTTCCTAAGAAGGAGCAACAGCAGGTAGATAGGTTCTCGAATGTTACCGCACCAAGTGGATTGCTGACAGAATTGAACCCGGGAATCATTAACCGTGTCAGGACTAGGAAACAGGTCTGCTCAATTATCGAAGCTTTGATAGGAAATGCTAATGATGATGCTACCGTGGGGGAAAGACGACACAATTTGAATGTAAGAGGTATCCATCGTTTTCATTTACACCGTTAAGATATTAGCCAATTCAGACCAGAGAGGAGTTAGTACTTTCACAACCAATGCTTGCTCACTCTGTTTGGAATTTCAGAGTCAGTCCGAGAAGGAAGGGCATTAGCCTTTAAGTTACCGTCGACCGGGGTATCTGCTAATGCCAACTCAATTACAAGCCCGGAACAAGCCGCAGCTCTTGTTGAAGGTCAGTGAAGACTTTTTCTATAAACGGTTTCTTTTATTGTGCGTTGTGTGTGATGATTTAGTTATATGCATAAGTGAAAGCAGAAAGAGATCTTTAAAAGAAAACTATTTGTTTGCTTTTTTTAGCCGCTACCGTTGCTTCCCAATGGTTGGAGTTTCTTCACCAAGACCTCAATGGACGGCTTTCAGGTGCGAATTTTACTTATTTGAAGAAATACCGCAGAAAGGCCTCTCAAGCTAATTAAGTTTTAGTGATCTGAGTGAGATTATATGTTGTTGTAGCTGTGCAGGATAGTAGGAAGAGAGTTCAAAATATTTTGACTACCGAGTTACCACTTCTTTTCTCATCAAGAGAATCTTCTTCTAACAAAGAAAGTACTCTTGAGATGACGAATATGAATACCTCTGGTGATGCTTCTTCTGATAAAACAGTAACAGAAACACATCAGATAAGGTGGTCTGCAAAATTTGATCAGCTTAACAAAGCTCTTTGCGAAGAAGAGAGAGATTTGGTGCGTATATACACACTGCCTTGAAGTCAAGAATGATTATAGCATGGGTTATCAAAGCTCGAAGCGGTGTCTAGTGTATTGATACTACTACGGGTTTGAAATTTGCAGGAATGTTCGTTAAAGCAAGTGAAGGAAATGCAGTCACGGTGCAACGATGGCCTAAAACAAATGGGCGAGTACTCCCCTTTTAGTTCCCAGTCATCAGATTCAAGGTAAGCAAGTTACACCAAGCAGTCTCATACATAGAAAGCTTAGATGAAGACCGGTTTATAACCGATTTTCGTGCTATGTAAATACCTTTGCAGTTTTGGGAATAACGGGAGCCAGGGGACTAATATGGCGGTTCACGCTGCTGCAGCTTCCATTTTTTCAACCTGCAGTTATCTTCTATCGATGATGAAGCCGCCGCCTACAGGCTCTTAATCGTTTTCTTTCGGTAAACCGGTTGTCTTTTGTACTAGCAGCCACTTTTTTGATTGTTGTATTATCCGATAGTGTAAATAACATGCGAATCGATGATTTTTCGTCAATTCGTGTATGTAAGATTAGAGAAGCAACCTTTTTATACCAATGCTACAAAGTTGGCATTTGCTTCAATACACATGTGTGTTATAAAAGAGAGACTTGTATGGTTAATAAAGAGAATCGTTGTCTT
Organism: Anastatica hierochuntica; assembly: GCA_900406275.1. Lineage (NCBI taxonomy): Eukaryota > Viridiplantae > Streptophyta > Magnoliopsida > Brassicales > Brassicaceae > Anastatica > Anastatica hierochuntica. The sequence continues at coordinate 8,986 of OVAN01004955.1, read as the reverse complement.
CTTATGCTGCAGCTTATAGTTTCAAAGGTTTCAATCCCAAAGATGCTCTCAGTCTATTAGACTCTGCTATTTCAGGATATAGATGATCCGTACCATCTTCCTTCATATTTTCCTTCTTTTTCTTCGGTTCCTCTTGATCCCGAGTATCATCCGTTTCGCGTCTCTTACGATCCCTGCTTCTGCTTCGGCTTCTATGCCTTGCCCTGTCTCTTCTGTCTCGTTCTCTATCTCTGCCTCTTTCCCGGTCTCTATAGTGATCTCCATCTCTCTCTCTATCCCTGTCTCGACCCCGCCCACGCTCTCTTTCATAGTTTCTATTATAATCTCTATCCATAGTCTCTATCATAATCACGATCCCTGCCAATCACAAAACAATGGTCACATTATATTTCATGAAACAATGACCTAAGGTCTCAAAATATCTGGCAACTGGGAAAATGCTTTTGTGATTACTATAGCTTCACTGTATTAACGCAGTGACCAAATTATTGTATGACTGTTTGATCCATCATACTTCTCACTGTACACTGCCAGTACAGTGAAACCTGACAGGATCTACGTGGTTTCTATTTCGGAAGCTGTTTATAACCACTGATGGCTTGAGATGCCATTAAGAGGATACCAACATTCACAATATTGAATGCTAGAGATGATGCACGAGCATCATCCATACCGAACAGCTTCCTCAATCATAAGCAACTAAGAAACCCCAAGAGCAAATTAATGTATCTACCAAAGGGAACGGATAATATACCTGTGTCTATGACTGTCACGTCTCCTGTCTCTGTCTCTCTCTCTTTCTCGTTCAGGACTCTTACAGTGTGATACTCCTGTAAAAGAAGAAGATGGTATTAGCATAAAGCTGCTAAATGGAAACAGAAATGAGAACAAATACAACAAAAGCATTGACCTTCTCATCTTCAGATCCATCAGCAATCTCTTCATTCTCCTCCTTTTCTTCTTCTTCTTCTTCAAAGTCATCTTCCAAAACACTTTTCCTTGGATCTAAAGTACCATTCTGTTCAAGCGTCCACCTATCATCACAGTAACAGATTTAAACCATCTTACAACACTGCAGATACTAAAAGCTAAGCCTCAGCTATACACAAAACATGCAAAAAAGACAAACCTGTTCTTCAACCGTGGCATCGCGATATCACAAGAATAATCCTTACTTAAAAGTTCCTCGACGACTTCATCCACCTGCGTCAACGAAAACTCTGTTCCAAACCGAAGAAAGAAAACATTAGATTACGGACAGAGACAATCAAAATGTTAAACACAATGAATCCATTGAAACAGAATGAAACTTACTCCCAAGGTTCGAGATATCGAAAGACATCAACATCAGTCCCAGTGAGACGGAGATAAAAAAGTACCAAGAACACGAACATACCTGCAGAAACCAAAAGATTAAAACTTTCTCAATAATCAACCAAAGCACACACACAAAACAATCAATTCAATCTAAAGCTTCCGATACAATCAAACCAAAACTTTGAAGAAACCTAAATCTACATTTCACCCTTCATTGATAAACCCAGATTTGGGAAAATGCATTAAACTTGAGCTAAAGAAACATACTTGTAATCATCGTAACATCTTCTCAGGCTGGATCTGTAACATCTTCAATATGAGGCAAAGAAACGGAGTGGGTTTTCGGTTGCCACCAACGTGATCGAGCTCCATGGCTTTATCGACCACCGTCTCCGCCGTGAGACCGAAACACTCCTCCTTCCAGAAAGTGTGCTGGTAGATTTTCGTTCTCACAATCTTCTCCACTAGATTCTGTGGATTCGTTCCTCTTGTGTTCTTCGCCAAAGGATCTGTTCTGTTCGCCATTATCGCCGGAAGAAATCAGCAACCACCGACCCTAATATGTTCCTAGTTGCCGGAATAACACGGGTCGGGTCGGGTCGGGTCGTAGAATCTTTCTTATTTATTTATTATCTTACTTTTATTTCGCGGGTTAAATTAAATGGGCCTACTAAGCCCATTATGAGAAAATATTACTGGGCTTATAGCAAATTTTGGCCCATTAGAGATGGAAGATAACGCCGTTAGTATGGAAGTCCGTTAAGATCGTCATTTCAGAAGCATAAACCCTATCGAAAGAAACTGCAGTGAAGAGAGAGAGAGACTCCCAAAAGAAGAAAGAAGAAGAAGAAGAAGAAGAAGTTGAAGATGGATTCAAAGAAGAAGCAGATGATAGTTTCAGCTCTCTGCAAACATTTCTCTTTGGATCCTGTAAGTGAAGAAGATAACATTTTCAGAAGCTTCTTCAGCTTTTTTTCCTGGAGATCTTGTCTGGTAGCTGAGTATGTGTTTGAATTAGTTAGTCTGGAAAAAATTGATCTCTTGCTGCTTCTTTATAGCTAATTGGGTATTGAATTCGATTATAAAGATTTGTGTTTCGTGTTAGTATTTACATTTATGCATCAAGCTCGTTATGAAAAAGTAAGAAACTCTTAAAAGAATAAGCTTTATGGTTTTTTTGAATTGGGTTTTTGAATTAGTTAGTCGGGGAAAAATCGATCTTGTGCTGTTGATTTATAGCTAATTGGGTACTTTTTACGCTTATGCCTCAAGCTGGTTATACTAAAAGAAAGAAACCCTTAAAGATTTGAGCTTTATGGTTTTCTTGAATTGGTTTGCATTTCATTTGATGATACACGGGTGTTGATCAATGTTCTACATTTCATCCAGAATCTACAAAATAGTCAGGACGATTTATATTTCGGTTTCTGAAATTAATTTGCTTAGGAGCCTTCTGTGGGCGGAGCTGGTGAGAATGATGTCAAGACGCTGTATTCTAATGTTTTGAAGGCAGCTGGAAAGGATGCTTCTGCACAAAACAATGAGGTAAAACTTATGGAAATTCATTTAGCTTTTCGTTGTTACCGCACTTTACTTAGTTTGAGTTGGAGTGGAATGTCTTCTATGTACCCGTGTCCTTTTTAGATTTCTTTAGCATAGTGTACCATGTTTCGTTTTATTAAAAAGTATTTACTTATTCCAGGTTTTGAAGTGGCTGGAATTTGCGGAAGGTTTCCCTGCAAATTCCAAGGATTGCTTTGCAGCTCTTGAAAAGTTGAATGTTGAGTTAGCTACCAAGTCAGTGCTCTTGGGAAATGGATTGACACCATCGGCAGCTGATGTCGCTGTGTTTTCAGCTTTACATTCTTCAGTGGTAATCACTACTTCATTCCATAGTTTAGTAATATGATATTGGTTTCGTTCTTGTAGTACTTTTATGATTTCTTTTGTTAATTATGCTAAGATCATTTTCTGCAAAATATCTATTTACTAAAAGTGAAACTTGAAAATTAACTCTCATCTGTTAACTTGCTGTTCCAGCTTGACCTCACAGATTCAGACAAGGAGAAAGTAGCACATGTCACAAGATGGATGAATTACATTCAGGTAGGTCACCATCTATAAATTTTCGTTACTTCGTTTGGCCGAGGTAGTCTGTAGTTCTATGGAACTACTTTATGTTGTAGTCGCTAGTGACAATAGCAGGATTCTCACTCTCTGAACATCATCTTTCGTAATTTTCTTACCTTGTGATTTTCTTCTGTACTTGGACAGAATAAGGAAGAGTTGACAGCTTTATTTGGACCAATTCCTGTGAAGTTACCAGTCTTTGACTTTGAGGTGAATAGTCCCTTCATATCCAGTGGTTTTAGACTAATAATGATATATCAGATCTTTACATATGCATCACACGGTCTTCTTCTCCTCTGAGTCGCTATAAACATATGGTTTCCTGATCCTAATGTAGGCATCAAAAAGTGTTGTTAAGGCGGAAGCAAATTCTAATGCAAAAAAAGTTACAGAAAGTGCAAAGCCTGTTGCGAAGGCAGAAGCGCAGCCGAGTACAAAGAAAACTGAGCCTGAGGTGCTGATTATATGTTTCAAGTTGGATTGTATATGATTTTTATGCTGTATAGAAGCCGATGTTTCCACATTTTTGTTTGGTTCAGGAGCCAAAGAAAAAGGCTGCGAAAGAGAAAGAAGCCAAAAAAGAAAAGAAGAAACCTGCTGAAACAGAACCAGCTAACAAAGAGGCCGAGCTTAGTGTCAGTTTGCTCAATATCCAGGTTGGTCTAATTCGCAAAGCGTGGAAGCACCCATCTGCAGATAGGTTTGTGGTCAAAACACTTCCTTCTTATGGCTCTGTTAAAGATTTCGCTGAGCATCTGCTAATATGTTAAAGAATATTCTTTTGTATTGACGATGCAGTTTGCTGGTGGAAGAAATAGATGTCGGGGAGGGTAAAGTAAGGCAAGTCGTTAGTGGCTTAGCTAAATTCTGCAGTCCTGAAGATCTAACGGTATGGTGATGCCTTAATTTACGAGTAAATAAAAGAAAGTTTGTTTATATGCTTATATATTTGGTTTATCAGTCCATATAATCCCCAGGTTCTTGAAATCTAAATATTACCTATCTTTTGTTTCTTGATTGCTGCATCTTGGTGATGAAGAACCGTCTCGTTGCGCTCATCACGAATGTCAAACCTGGAAAGCTAAGAGATGTAATGTCAGAAGGACTGGTAATAATAGTTTTTTCTCTATCTGCATCATTCACGATCAAAATATTACGAAACTATCACCTTTGATCGTCTTATGTGCTCTTGGTTTTGTTTTGGTACAGGTTCTTTGTGCTTCGAACGAAGATCACTCTGTGGTTGAACCATTGCTACCACCTGCTGGGGCTAAACCGGGAGAGCGTGTTTCATTTTCAGGGTATACACCGTTAAGGACTTAACATCAAACCTCCTTTGATTGCTTTCTTCATCTTGAACTCAATAACTCTTTTTCTTAATGTTAATCTAGGATCGAAGGAAAGCCAGAAGATGTACTGAACCCGAAAAAGAAGCAACTAGAGAAGATAACACCGGTATGTAGCTCTCTAGTACACCCTCTTTAGGTTCCAGACTTTAAACATTCAATCTCACGGGAACTTTGGTTAATCATCCGCGCATTTGCAGCATCTCTACACTGATGAAAATGGCGTAGCCACGTACAAAGGCACACCATTCATGACCTCGGCTGGACCTTGCACTTCAAGCATCCCCAAGGCTACCATCAAGTAGTAAAGTTTTGTACTTCTTCTTCTTCTAATCTTCTCTTTCATTTTTCTTTGGTATTCACAAACTCAAGTTGGGAAAAAAGAAAAGATGTTTCGAATTTAATCTAGAACTTTGTTCTTTTCTTTTACAACTATACCAAACCATATGTATCGGTTTCGAAAACCGAAATTTGGAAAACCCATAACCGGAATGAAACTAAACCAAAGTCTGGATTAAACACTCTAAACCAAACTCCTAACCATCAAAGCAATTGTATTTTAATTAACTTGCATCTTAATAAATCATGAAAATTATGTGATTGACATTAACTAACAAAAAAAAAAGATTGAAGCGAGGTTTAATGCTTTTTTAGAACCAAAATATATAACTGATTAAAAAAGTGGAATTGGTTAATCAATTTTTTTAAAAACAAAAACCGGAGAAAACCAATAAGAAAATTTAAAGCAAAAGCCCAAATAAGATAAGGCCCAATTAAAATATTTTAACGGGCTTAACAAGAATAATTGCAAAGATCCAAAGGACGAAACAAACTCTCTCTCTCTCTCTCTCTCTCTCTCTCTCCCTCGCTCGCTCTCAATCTTTTCCGATTGGTTGGGTTCGTTCTTTTCTCAAAGCCTCCGCGAAAATGGCGGTTTCGGTTCAACCTGCATGCTTAGACCTCCATTTCTCCGGCAAGCATCCGCCGCTTCTTCTTAAACACAACGCTGTTTCCTCCGTCCGTTGCGTTTCTTCTCCCAATGTTCCCCCTGAAACTGATTCCTCCTCCCTCACACTCCCGCCTGACATCAATAGCAGCCGAGACCAGCGCAAAGTGGTTCGTATCGCTTGGGAGAAGTTGGTTCGATGGTCTCGTTCTTTGCGCGCTAAAGCTAAAACCGATGTTCTCGAGCGTACTCGCAAGGTTTTGTGTTGTTATATCATCATCTTCACTCTCTCTCGGGTTTTGGGGTTGATTTGAGAGAATCTAGGTTTCCTTTAGGTTGTTGTTCTTGGTGGAGGTTCGTTTGGTACTGCCATGGCTGCTCATGTAGCTAGAAGGAAAGATGGATTAGAGGTTAACATGCTTGTTCGTGACCCTTTTGTTTGTCAATCTATCAACAAGAATCATCATAATTGGTAACTTTTGTTGAGCTTTATCTAATCAGTTTCTTGAGGAATTCATAGAGATAATGTTGATGTTTCTTGATTGGTGTTTTTTGTTACTAGTAAGTACTTTCCTGAGCATAAGCTACCTGAGAATGTGATTGCTACGACTGATGCGAAAGCTGCGTTGCTTGATGCTGATTATTGCCTACATGCTGTACCTGTGCAGGTTTTTTAAATCCCTTTTGAGTTTTTGCTTTTGTTTGATTCGCTTGTATGTTTGTACTGATTGAAATGCGGCTTTGTTGTCGTTGCAGTTCAGTTCATCGTTTCTAGAGGGAATTTCCGGTTATGTTGATCCAGGATTGCCTTTTATATCTCTTAGCAAAGGTCTTGAGCTTAATACTCTTAGGATGATGTCTCAGATAATTCCTACTGCGCTTAAGAATCCCCGTCAACCTTTTGTTGCGCTTTCTGGCCCGTCATTTGCTCTGGAGTTGATGAACAATTTGCCCACTGGTTAGATTCGTGTTCTTCTCTTGTCTAGTTTAAATGGGATAATCTGGTTTTCAAATGCTGAATTTTTTGAAACTTTTGGTTGCAGCAATGGTGGTTGCTTCAAAAGATAAGAAATTGGCCAATTCCGTTCAGCAGCTTCTGGCTTCTAGTTACTTGAGGATAAATACTTCCAGGTACAACATTTCAACAACTATAATTCATTTGGTTCCTCGACTTTGCCTGCTGGTTTGTGATTTATATCTGTGTCCTATATGCTTGCTGGTTATTTATGTCTATGCTGTTTTTTGGTGACTGAGCTCCAGTGCTTGATTTGCTAATTCTTCGAGGGATTGTGCACTCAGCTTGTAACCTCTGATCATTTCAGTGATGTTACAGGCGTGGAAATCGCTGGCGCCCTGAAGAATGTTCTAGCAATAGCTGCAGGAATTGTTGATGGGATGAAACTCGGTAACAACTCAATGGCAGCTCTTGTATCGCAAGGTTGTTCAGAGATAAGATGGTTAGCTACAAAGGTAGCTAATTCAATATATTTCGACAACAGCTTCATAGACGATGATTTTAATCAAAGAAATTCACCAGAGTGATTACTTAAGGAAGAGTCTTGTTATCTTGTTTGTATGAAGATGGGTGCAAAGCCGACGACCATAACAGGCTTATCAGGAACTGGGGACATAATGCTTACATGTTTCGTGAATCTTTCAAGAAACCGAACAGTAGGAGTCCGGTTAGGGTCAGGGGAGACACTAGATGACATTCTAAGCTCCATGAGTCAGGTGTGTTTCTCATTGGCCTCTCGCTCGTCTGATGGTGAAACCAGAAAATTCGGTTGACGAATCAGTGACAATTGCTTCGCAGGTTGCAGAAGGTGTGACAACCGCGGGGGCAGTCATAGCTTTAGCACAGAAATACAATGTGAAGCTACCGGTTTTGACAGCCGTAGCTAAGATAATAGATAACGAGCTGACCCCGACTAAAGCTGTTCTTGAGCTCATGAACCTTCCTCAGGTTTGATTCCAAAGCTTCCAATTTCGACTCGGCTACTTCTTTTTTGGTTTTGATTTGACTAATTTTCTGCGTGTTCGTTGTTTTGAAGGTTGAAGAAGTATGAAGATGGAACCAACGTTTTCAAAGATGACATATTCAAAGAGATGGCTTTCTGAAATGGAGAGAGAGCTTTGCATAGAGATAGCTAAATGACAAAAAGAGATGATTGAAAATGAGTTCTGTAATCGATTTTAAAACTGAATCACATGAATGTGAACTTGTTCATAAATTCTTTTACATAATCTGTGTATAGAGTTTTTCTCATAGCTATTCAAATGATGTCAACTTCTTGTATAAAGACAAAAGATTTAAACCAAATCTGCCAGAAGATTCACGACGACGATGCTGATATGCGTTTCAAGCTTCACGACGTTAACGTTCGTCGGAGAATTTCTTGTTTAGCTGAATCTTACATTTCTCCGACTTGGGTTAGTTCTAGAATCAGAGATTTGATCCAGAGAAGAGACTTTCAATCTTCCTACTGGATTATCTTCCAACACATCACCAGCACTACCTAATCATCATAAAAGCCACACACTTCAAAAATCAAATACACAATGAACCATGAATGTTGTTTCTTGTTGGCTATCAACAATTAGGCATCCTGATTTTGATTTCTTGTTTTTCTTCCACAGATTCAATTAGAAACTAGAGCAACAAGAGATTCAATTAGTCATCTCTGCGAAAATAGAGAAAAAACTCACCTGAAATTCGCTCCCTTGGTTGACTCCGACTAAAGCAGAAATCGTCGAGAACGTAAGGTTACAAACGAATAAGATCAAAACCCAGCTCGAAAACTTCATTTTCATCTCTCAAAATTAGTAAACTCAACGGAGAAAATTCAATATGAAGATGCGAAGAAAAGATGATGATGAAGAAGAAGAAGAAGATTCGTCCGACGCTTAATACGACAGCGTTTTAAGTCCGAGGCTAAAACTGATTATGATTTTTGGGCTGATTTGAGCGGCCCAAAAGGTTGGTTCGGCCCAGACATTTTTAATAAGCCCGTATAAAAATACGGTCTAAAATACTCGGTTTGTACCCGGTTTATACGCGGTTAGCGCGCAAATCGAGGTCGATTTTATGTCGGTTATCATGGTAAAACGGGATCCGTTTTCCGTTCAAACGGGGCCGTTTAGTTGACGCGTGTCCGTTTTGGGTTGACCCGCGTGGGACACGTGTGCGATCCAATTTTTTTTTTTTTTGTTCGAAGATATTCGTAAAAATCCTTCTCGTTGATTCTGA